>NW_019290627.1:0-19948 GCF_000500325.1 Leptinotarsa decemlineata | reverse complement strand
TATATATTGTCAAGTTCAGTTGTTATATTTTTACTAGAAATAAAATTATAAAAAGTCTCCATAAAGTTCTTATCATATATATAAAGTATCTTCAAACAGGTTATGGGCCCAGTAACGTTTCAGTAAATCTGGCATTTATAAGTAAAACTGTTGTTGATGTGGATGTGACAAAATTCAATATAGTAAGGCTGAATAGCAATAATTACCTAATATGGAAATACAATGTTGAAATGCTTCTACTGAAAGAAGAACTATGGAGCATAGTCACTCAAAACCCACCTGAACAAAGGAACAGTGATTGGGATGCAAAAGATGGTGAAGCGGGAGCTACAATTGGTCCACTAATCGAAGATTCACAAGTGATACATGTTAAGAATTGTAAAACAGCCGAAGAAGCTTGGGAGAATTTTAGGAAAAAACATGAAAAACTAACTCTTACCAATAAAGTTTTTCTGCTGAAGCGGTTATGTAAAACAACATTACCTGAAAATGGTGACATGGAAAAGCACATAGCTAATATGATGAGCATTATCGATCATTTAGTCACTGTTGTGATTGAGTAGTATTTGATTTGATTTTTGTATTAATACCACTTTATAATGAATATATGAGTTCTCTTTATGATTTTTTCAATTGACATCTATTTGACAACTTGATAATAATTTACAGTAATGATATCACGGGTGCCCCAATATATAAATATATGTAATACACAACAATATCCCACGCTTATTGTATTTTTTTTTCAACTATGTAATCGTTGGAGCGCGATAGAAGTTTGACAGGGCGGCCTGATCTTCTCAACTCTGTTATGTTGGTTGGTGGATGAGGTATTTGATCATCAGGTAATTCAATTTGATCTGGTTAAAACACCTCATTTTGAATATTATCGGGTTGATTGGCTTGCTCATCTTGCACTGGAATCGTCACCAAATCAGTTATATTAGGCTGTTTTGATTGATCTTGATAGTGAAGAAGCCAACATTTCTTGATAATTTCTCCTGTCTATAACTATTTATTATTTGTGTAATACCTTGTTTGAACTCTTTCTCCCACGCTAAATTGTCGTGCCTTTTTATTTGATGGTGCTGATTTTTCATGATGAACGGGTTTCAGAGCATCCAGCGTGATAGGAATCTGTCGATTGAGAAAAAGCTCTGATGGTGTCTTCCCATTAGACAGTGATGTTGCTCGATAACGAAAAAGTATCTCACGAACTTTCTGTCGCATAGAAAAAGGTACGTTAGCCATAGCAGCAAGTCTGTGTTTAAGGGTTTGAACGTTACGTTCCGCTAATCCATTTGTAGCTGGGTGTCCTGGTGCGATAAATTTTTGAAAAATACCTGCTTTTTACTTTTTAAAATTTTCGCTGGTGAATATAGGTGCATTATCGGAAACCATAACATCGGGAAATCCATTACGAGCAAATATATCTTGGAGTATCTCTATTGAAGATGAAGAAGTTGGAGCTGATGTACACGGAACAATCTCAGCCCATTTGGATTTTGCGTCGATAACGACAAGAAAATGATGATTCCGAAACGGTCCTGCATAGTCGATATGTATTCGCTGCCAATTATTTTCTGGTTCGATCCAATGGTGCAATGGTGCTCTTGAAGGGTTTGGCTGAACAGATGCACATGATAGGCAACTTCTTACCATACGATCAATGTCTTTATCAATAGATTTCCAGTAAACGTAACGTCTGGCTAATTGTTTCATTTTAGTCATCTCAATGTAAGTATGATGAAGCTATTTCAAAACTGCTGCTTGTAAAGATGTAGGTATAACAACACGCTGGCCTTCGAATAACACATCACAGTCTACAGTGAATTCTGCTTTGCAATTTGAATCCTGTTTGAGATCTTTCAAAAGTGCTACTAACAGTGTTTCGTCGTTAAGTGTTTCCTTTTTCAGCGTTTCTCAAGACAGTTCTGATGTAGTTATTTGTGAAATGTTAGAATTACATAAATGATGATCTTCGTTATCGATTACTGAATCCATTTGAAGTTTTGCTGAAACTGGCGCCCTTGAAAGGCAATCTACATTTGAATTATCTTTTCCTTTCCTGAAGGATAATGTGTAATTGAATCCAGACAAAAATGTGGCGTATCTTTGAAGTCGAGCTGAAGTCATCTTGGGAATCTTTGATGAAAAATTCTTACAAGCGGTTGATTATCCGTAATGAGTGTGAATGGGCGTGCAAACAAATATTGGTAAAATCGATCCACAGTAAAGATGATGGCCAAGGCTTCTCTATCGCGTTGAGAGTAACCTTGTTCTGCAGAAGTCAAAGACCATAAAGCAAATGCAATAGGCCGTTCATCACCATCCACAACATGTGACAATATTCCAGCAACACCATTAGGACTTACGTCGCATGCAAGTTGCACTGGTAACGATGGATTGAAAGGCACAAGAACTTGTTCACTGGCAATTTCTCATTTGAGTTTGATGAAAGCTGCTTCACATTCTGCTGTTCACCTGAATCTGAAATTGTTTTTCAGCAGGTGACGAAGAAGAGCAGTTTCACTTGAATTGTTAGGAATAAATCTTGCATAATATGTAACCATGCCTAAGAATCTTCTCAGTTCTTCCACTGACATTGGCTTTGCCATATTTATGATTGCAGCAACTTTTTCAGGAGACTTTGATATTGAATTGAATTTTATGACGTCCTAAAAACTCAATTTGATCTTGAAAAAATTTGCATTTGCGTATATTGAGATGCAAGTTATATTTCTGTAATTGATCAAAACATGCATTGAGATTTGGCACATTCTACTCTACTAATTCCATGAACCACTGTGAACCACTGTGAAGATAGGCTTTGTATAAATCGAGCCTATAGAAGAATCGAGAATTACGTAGACTATTCAAAATGTCTTCGATTTTCCGAATTGGATAATGTGAATTCATGAGTCGCTCGTTGACTCCGGCTTTGTAATCGACAGCCAAACGTACGCCTCCATCTGCCTTTGGTATTACGACTAATGGTGATCCCCAGTTAGATATCGATATTTTCGTTATGATTCTTGCATTTTCAAGTACATCCAACTCTTTTTCAACCAATGTGCTGAGTGCGTAGGGAATTTCACTTTCACGATGGAAACATGGCTGTAAACCTCCACGTAACTTGAGAACAACATTAAAACCTGGAACACATCCAATTTTCTCTTCGGAAACATTTGGATATTTGGCGTTCAGTTCCTCTACACTCCACAGGTTGAATCTTTCAGAGGGTACTAAAGTGTTTGGTTGACTTAGTTGATTCAAATCTATCTTGAGGCGTCCGATCCAAACTCTACCAAGAATAGCAGTGTAATTATCTGGCACAATATAAACATCTTCTTTCATTTTGATGTAACCATAAGAGACGTTAACTACAATCTTCCCATCTGGTATGAAAACATCTTGAGTATATGAGCGAAATCCGATGGTTGCTGGTTCAAGAGGAATATTCAGATTCAAATCTTGTAATTGTTGACGTTGAAGAAACGTATAAGCTGATCCCGAATCTACTTCGAATTTGATTGGTTTTCCTTCTATCTTGACGTGGGCGTAATAACAATTCATATCAGTGTCAGAACTATTATGATTTTGATGAATATAAACAATATGTTGTTCACCATATTGTCGTGCGATTTCATGTGAATCATCGCTTTTAATTTGATTAGTCGATTCAGATTTTGTCTTTTTTGCAACTAATGAAGTAATGCAGACCTTAGAAACGTGACCAGTCCTGTTGCATAAGGTACATTTAAGTGAAGTTTGTTCAGTGTGACAATCTTTCGTGATATGATTGGATTTCCCACACCTAAGACAAATATTCTGCAGTCCTAGTGATTCGAGGTTATATTTGCGACTGAGTGGCCTATTGTACCTCGATTTTCTATTTCTTGAAGGGATATATGAACGTGAATGATTTCTGTATATTTTATGAACGTATTGGTGTGAACAGTTGACTTTATTGATATCAACTGTTGAAGATGACGTTGAAATTGTTTCCTGGGCAATTTTGCGAGCATCATTTTTCGAAGATTCGAGCGCAATTGCTCTCGTAAAAATATCTTCGAAAGTTTTACTATCAGACTGAAGTAATTGTTCACGAATGCTATTATCGTATAAGCCACGAATAAATTGAGCTGTCAAAAAGATTTCTGCAACTGATTTCTTGCACTCGCATGTGAATTCACAGTCACTTATATTACTCTTAAGTGTACTTACAAATTCTGGAATTGATTGTTGTTCATTTTGATAGATCGACAAAAAGTGATGTTGAGCAATTAAAACGTTCTTTGGTGCAAGATGTTCTTCCAATAACTTTATCAAATCATCATATGTCAACTGATCAGGAGTTTTAGGAGCAGCCAAAGCTGTAATCATGTTGAAATTTTGGGCTCCAATAGAATTTAGTAGCAATTGAGCACAATAATGCTTATTTGTATTGATCTGCTTAATTTGAAGGTAATTCTGGAACCTGCTTTTGCAATTTGAAAACGATTCTTTCTTGCTGTCAAAATGTTCGAAGTTAGCTAAAAGTGCTTTATTCATCACAATTTCTCCCTTGCTTGATGATTCACGGTTTGTCAGATTCTGTGAATGTGAATGTGATTCTTATAATCTTTCTAATTCACCTCGTCGCCAAAACTGTTGTGAATGAGTAGTATTTGATTTGATTTTTATATTAATACCACTTCATAATGAATATGTGAGTTCTCTTTATGATCTTTTCAATTGACATCTATTTGACAACTTGATAATAATTTACACTAATGATATCACGGGTGTCGCAATATATAAATATATGTAATACATAACAGTCACTTTGAGAGAAAATCTAGCAGATAATCTACAAGTAGCACTTCTTTTATGCAGTCTTCCGGAAAGCTATGAAAATCTGGTAACAGCATTAGAAAGAAGGGCCGAGTGTAATCTGACTCTAGAAATGGTAAAAGGCAAATTGGTATAGGAGTATCATAAGCGGAAGAAGAATTCCACATCAACTAATGAAATGGCTCTAAAAGTTCACAAGAGAGGGTCTGTTAAAAAGGCATTCGAGCACTGCAACTCGAAAAATGTGATATGTAATTTCTGTGAGAAAATGGGACATATGAAGAAAGATTGTTTTCATTATGAGAAATCGAAAAGACAGCCAGTGTAGTTTCTACAGATAATGAAGAAACTGACGAAATCACTCATGTTTGCTTTAACGTTAGTGATAAAGCTCAAGCTCATGAATGGTATAAAGACTCTGGAGCAAGTTGTCATAAATATGACGAATAAGGATTTTTTCAAGCATTTCAATGATTCGCTGAGTGAAGTTGAATTAGCCGACTGTAGAAAAGTTCGTTCTTATGGTGTAGGAACTGTACAGTTAACTTGTATTCTGGATGACAATAAGAAAACAGAAATCACAGTGAAGGACACCCTTTATGTACCCGAGCTCGGTACAAGTTGACTTTCGGTCAAAAAATTAACACTTCTTGGATTCAAAGTCGAATTTGATGAGCAGCGTTGTTTCATCAAATCAAATAATAAAGTTGTTGCTTAAGGAACGCTGGTTGGTAATTTATATAAACTAAATCAGTACAATTCAGCAATGACTGTATGGAGAGGCTGTAATGACGGCTGCATTCATTTATGGCACAAAAGGTTTGGCCACCGTGATTCTACAAATTACAAATAAAAACATGGTGAATGAAATTAAAATCAAGAATTGTGGACGTTTATTGACATGTGAAACTTGCATTAAAGGTAAAGTGTCAAGAAAATCATTCCCAAAGAAATCTTTGACAAAATCTACTAAAGTATTGGATTTGGTGCATACTGATGTTTGTGGTCCCATGCGTACTATAACTCCTGGAGGAAAGAAGTATATACTCACCTTCATAGACGATAATAGTAGATACTCCATTATTTATCTTTTGAATCAGAAATCCGAAGTATCAGAGAAACTTCAAAATTACGTCAGAATGTTCGAAAATAAATTCGGCAGAAAACCAAAAATCATCAGATCTGACAGAGGAGGCAAGTATATGAACACAGAAATTAGGAACTTCCTGAAAAATGAAGGTATAGATGCAACTCACGGCGCCATATTCAAGTCAGCAGAATGGTGTAGCTGAAAGAAGGAATAGATATTCAACAGAGATGGTCAGGTGCATGTTAATTGATGCTGATCTACCAAATACTTATTGGGGCGAAGCAAACATGACAGCATATTTACTTGAAAATTTGATTCTGACAAGGTCAACCAATAGGATCCCCTTTGAAGTATGGCACGGAAAGAAACCAAATGTAAATCACATTGAAACCTTTGGCAGTATTGTTTATGCACATATTCCTAAAGAAAAACGCCATAAATCAAGTGAAAAGGCAAATAAATTCATATTAGTTGGTAACAAAGCTGGTTCTAAAGCATATAGACTTCTTGACAGAACCACTGGAAAAACCACCATTAGCAGAGAAGTATATATTTTAGAAGAAGCTCGTAGCGGATTTCATCAAATGAACGAGTTTCAAAACACTAAAAATAGATGTGACTGTGAATGTCAAAATGACAACAGTGAAGTTGAAATATCATTCTGTCAAAAATCTACAACTTCTGATGGAAATATTCATGTAAACGCCGAATTTCCAACAGAAAATATTGAAAAATACTCTGCAGAAATGACTGATGAAGAGACTGGTATCCAGAAAGTTGAGGAAAGTGTAACCTCGAAAGAAAGTAATGCGAAAATCCATGATGAAGTTCACTGTTTGAGAAGATCACAAAGAATAAATGAAGGTGTTCCAGCCAAGAAATATTCTGAAGAATTTTCAGTGGAAAACATTCAAACCGAGCCAAAGTGTAGAAATGAAGCTCTACAGAGAAGAGATGCGAACAAATGGATCGAGGCTATGGACGAGGAAATACGTTCCATACTTGGACATTGACTGAATTACCACCAGATAAAACGGCAATTGGAAGCAAATGGATTTTTAAATTAAAAACCGATAATCAAGGCAATATATCCAGATATAAAGCAAGGATTGTTACTCAGGGTTTTTCTCAAAAATATGGTATTGATTGTGACGAAGTTTTTGCTCCAGTTGTCAAATAAACAACATTTCGTCTTCTCTTAACCATTGCTGGGAGGAAGAAAATGCACGTTCATCATTATGACTTCAAAACGGCTTTTCTAAATGCGGATTTGAATGAAGTAATATACCTGAAACAACCCCGAGGGTATATTGAAGAAGAACAAAAACATTTGGTCTGCAAATTGAATAAAACTATATATGGATTAAAACAATCAGCTCGAATATGGAATTCAACAATAAACAAAGTTCTTACTGATATCGGTTTTAGAAAGGGTGATTATGATCAATGTCTCTATACTAAAAAAGAAGAAGATAATTTCATTTACATACTGATATATGTGGATGATATTCTAATAGCTTGTGAAAACATCACCATTATCGAGAAAACAGCCAAATTGATACAAAAAACTTTCAAAATGACAAGTTTGGGAAACATTCAAAATTATCTTGGAATACAAGTAAGAAGAAATAGTGATGGACTTTATTATTGTCATCAACAGGAATACATTTCAAAACTATTAAAAATTACAATATGGAATCTGCCAAACCAGCTATCATTCCTTTGGATACAGGATACTACAAAAATAGATTTTCCACTGATGGAAAATTTCATAATGAAGATGTTTATAAAAGCGCAATAGGAGCACTATTGTATCTTTCTGTGAATACAAGGCCAGATATATGTATTGCTACGTCAATTCTTGGCAGAAATGTTAGTAATCCTCATAGATACGACTGGATAGAAGTAAAATGGATCATGAAATATTTTAAAGGAACTCTGAATATAGAAATTTAGTTGGAAAATCTTTCAGAAAGAAATAATATAATATTTTATACGGTTTTTCCGACGCTTACTGGGCTGGAGATAAAACTGACAGAAAGTCAAATAGTGGATATTTATTCAATTACATGGGAGCAATGTTCGATTGGCGATGTAAGAAGCAAACTTTTGTGGTACTTTCATCTACCGAGGCAGAATTCATCTCCCTGTCAGAAGCTTGTCAAGAGACCTTATATTTGATAGGTCTTTTTCAAGATTTTCACATCGAGATCTCAGAGACACAATTCGAAGAGAACACAATTCTAGCCACATTTTTAGCCACTCTAATTAATTTTAACTGAAAAAATGAAAGAAAGAAACTTCAAACATGGAACTCGTTGCTTTTTATTGAGTTTATTTTCATTTGTTTTGTTGTAAATTGTTGTGAAGTAAATGTATATGAATAATCGGTTGATTTTCGCGAGAGATCATGACCGATAATAACCTTTGAAATTTCCTTGGTTGGGGTATAACCGCTCTGTAACCGATTTCAGATCAACGGGATCTCGCGAAAAAATACATTCGGCGCAGGGATCCTATGGATAACCTGTGCGAATGGAGGGACAAAAGAAAGTCTTGGAAACTTGGGCAATCTTTGGGAGAGGGCGGATTTGACCGAAGTCGAGGCCAACGAACTCCCGAAGAGACCGAGAGTCCTAGCTTTCATTCCGGGCATTCCGGCAAAAAGACGATGAGGCTAGTTAGAACACGCCACAGTAAGCAGAATCCTGCCCTGGGAGTGGAAAACTGGATCCTCCTGAGCAGAAAAGTGGAAAAGGAAGGACAAATCCTGGCCTACTCCACGAATGAAAGTTCCTTTAGGGCCTTGGAGGGGAACATGTTTAAAGTCTACTATAAGCTGGGCATAGTCACCTTCATGGTCCTGAAGGGTCTTAACAGCAATGTTGAGAGTAATACAAACAAACCTGCAATTCTCCAGTGGCGTGCCTCATATTATTATATCTGGATCAAATATATATGAAAATATGAATGAATATTTTCGTTGTAAAAAATATGTGGAGGAATATAAAACTTCATTTAGATGTGACGGATGTAAAAGGCTTTTACATCTATCCTGTGCCAATGTCACCTCCACGGAATTAAGATGTCTTCAACTGGCTACTGAAACCAGAAAATTGAAATTCTTTTGTAATGAATGTGAAAAAGGTTTCTCACTTATTGAAGAATATAGTAGAGGCCCTACGGGTAGAAGTTGATAAACTGAAGGAGATAAACAAGCAAAATTTAAAAGAAAGAGATAAACAAATTGAAATTTTGAATGAAGAGATAGAACAGGTGAAGCAAGCGAAAGATCCAAATTAATGGTGGAAGGAAATGCTGGATGACATGAATGAGAGGAAGAATAAGGTGGTTTACAATATTCCTGAGTCTACATCAGCGAGTTTAACTGAAAGGATTGAAAATGTAAAACTGAAATCCAAATGGTTTTCATCATCGTAGAGACGGAAGAGTTGACAAATGACATTGTGAAGGTAATACGTATTGGAAGAGCAGGTGGTAATAAGCCACGTCCTATCAAATTAGTGTTCTCTAATAAAAATGCGGTCAAAGACTTACTGAAGAACAAGAAAAAGTGCATAACTCTTCGATCAAGATAAATAATGATCTTACAAAAATGCAAAGAAAAGTAAATACCGATACGTGGAATGAATTCAAACAAAGGAAAGACAGTGGGGAAGATATCTTCATAAGATATAGAAACGTCATGGCAGTTATAGAGGAAAACAAAGGTAGAAAAAACTAAATACACCTCCATTACGAGTCTACTATCAAAACGTTGGTGGAATACGTACTAAAATCCAGGAACTTTCAAATGCAGTGTTAAGTTCTGATTATGATATTTCAATATTAGTGGAGAGCTGGTTAACCAGTGATATTTTGGATTCAGAGATGAAAATTCCATCATATAGTACTTTTAGATATGACAGAAATATAGTTACTAGTGGTAAATCCAGAGGAGGGGGAATATTAATTTTTATTGAAAACTCTATTAATTTTTCACAGATTGTTCCACTATATGAGTCTTTCGAACAGCTATACATTTTATGCAATGTTGGAAATGTGAAATTTGTTATAGGGGGGTCTACATTCCCCCTCAATCACCGGAAAATATTTATGAAGAGCATTGTATATCAATAGAAAATGTTGTTAATACTCATCCAGGGCATAATATTCTTGTTTTTGATGACTTCAATCTACCGAAAGCATTGTGGAATAACAATGCTTCGGGGGTAACAGTAAAGTGTCCTGTTAGATCTAATGCTTTGTTACTAGCAGAATCATATTATTATTTGAATTTTTTTCAAAAAAACAGTATTCCTAATAATAGAAACGTGTTTTTGGATTTATGTTTCACTAATTTAAATGATCTCGAAATATACTCGGCTGCAGATAATATTTTAGCTAACAGCTACCATCATATTGGTTACACATTCAATGTTTCTGTACCAATTTCTTCAAAATCTCTAGAATACAGTGAATTTTATAATGATTTTAGGAATGCTGATTACATGGGTTTGAATAATTATTTTGCAGTAATAGATTGGGAAAGCTGTTTAAATTTCTCGAATGTAAATGAAGCATCAGAATCTTTCTACCATATTTTGAATATGTCTTTGTCGTTGTGTGTTCCACGAAAACAGTTTAAAACTTCTACATATCCTAAATGGTTCAATGCAGATCTAAGATATCTTATGGAAGAGACAAAAATGGCCCATAAAACTTACTTGAATTCTCGTGATGTTAGGGACTATATAATTTTTTCAGACCTTAGAAGAATATGCAAGAACTTATCTGAGACTTGCTTCAGGAATTATGTGAATCAACTCAATCAATCCATATATACCAATCCGAAATCTTTCTGGAATTATTTTAATAATGAAAGGGCTACAAATGAAATACCGGACAAAGTAAAATATGGGGCTGAGATTGGAACTAACGGCAAGCAGATTGCAGACTGTTTTGCAAACTTTTTTGCTACTGTGTATTCTTCTTCTGCTGATATAGATGTTAATAATTTTTCAGAATTAGTTGAGTATGATATACCAGATTTCTACGTGTCAGTGGAAGACATTTTCAACAAAATTTTCAATCTCAAAGACAAACTGAATTGTGGACCTGATGGCATTCCCGAGTATTTTTTCAAACAATGTATCTGTACCTTAACATATTTCATATTTCTTTTTTCAAGTGCTCATTATATTCTAGTTCATTTCCTGACCTGTGGAAATATAGCTTTATCCGGCCTATTTTCAAATCTGGTAATAAACAAAATGTGGAAAATTATCGAAGTATCTGTAGTCCGTCTTCACTTGCAAAAATTTTTGATTCGTTAGTTAGTGATCAGTTGAAATTTTATTGTAAGGAACGTTTAATGAATAATCAACATGGATTCTCACAATATAAATCTACTATTACCAACTTGACGATTTTTGAACACAAAATATTGGATGTTTTGGAAAGTAAAGGGCAAATGGATACAGTGTATACGGATTTTTCAAAAGCTTTTGATCGAGTAGACCACAATATCTTATTGAAAACATGTAACATGGCTCTGAAGTTTCTTATGTAATCGAACCCAACAAGTTGAAGTTGGAGGCGTTACATCGGTTATAATTCAGGTGCCATCAAGGGTACCTCAGAGTTCTTCTCACTGCGCTCCTATGTTATTCAATATCTTTATTAACGACATTGTTGAATGTTTCCATCATACAGATTTTTTGATGTTCACAGATGATCTCAAAGTTTTCATGCCAATAAGATCACTATATGATTCAACACTAATGCAAGATGGCCTAGATAGATTGGTTACATGGTGCTCCAAGAATAATTTACAGTTGAATTTCGCAAAATGCTGTTTTATAAGTTTTTACAAAAGAAATACACAATTTGATACTTCTTATGTAATTAATGGCCATGGATTATCTTATGTTTCGTCTGTGAAAGATCTGGGTGTTTTTTTTGATGAACAACTTTAATTTTTAGACCACTTGAACTATATTGTGGTAAAGGCGGCAAAATGTCATGGATTTATTCTACGACATGGTAAACATCTGTCCGTTCAAGTCATAAAGATAGTTTACTTGTCTCTGGAAGTAACAATATTAGATTATGGCTCAATGATATGGTCTCCATTTTATGACAATCACAATCTTACTCTTGAAAGAGTTCAAAACAAATTCCTAAGATTTTGTGCTCATAGAATGAGTATACCTGTTATTGACCATGATTATAGCAACATTTTAGAAATCCTCAATCTCAATCTGTTGAGAAAAAGGAGGGAAAACTTTTATCTAATTTTCATATACAAGTTACTGAATGGCTTAATTGTTGCTCCTGAAATTCTGGAAAATATTAATTTCAATGTCCCAAATAGAATTCTAAGGTCCAGCGATTTGTTTCACTTACGGTTTCATTCTACAAATTATGGCTTACATAACCCTGTTGATCGTACACTTCGACTTATTAATGAAAGAAAATTGGAAGTAACTGGTATATCTCTCAACAAATTCAAAAACAATCTCTTAACTGTATGTTAGTATTATGATATGTATTTTATAATAACTTAAGTTAATGTAATGTAGTATATTACTTTATTATATGATTGTTAATTTTATTCTCAAATGGGGGTGATCCCGTAAAATGAATAAATAAATAAACACAGTAAGGGGGCCTCGGCTGTCCTTACCAACGTGATGGGCGGGTTGATATTGCTCTCTTACAAGAACTCTGGGTGTACAGGTGAATGAGATTGGGGGGCATCAGTGGGGAGTTAATTCATAACGGAACCTCAGAGACCCCAAGAACATGCATAATTATCCGTAAAGGAATAAATATACTGCCGTTGAGTAATTTGTGTTCAAGAGACTTGATGGCAGTCAAAATAAAGACGGCCGGCGGGGGCGGACCTGAGGAAATCATCATTGGATCAGCATACCTCCCTCACGATAGTCCGGAACCACCACCAACCAGGGAAGTGGAGGAGTTGGTTAGAGCCTGCCAAGCAGAGGGACTAAAACTTATATTTGGCTGTGATGCCAATGAACACCACCTTACCTGGGGAAGAACCAACACCAACAAAAGAGGTGAGCACTTACTACAGTTTATCATGGCAAATAACTTGGACATTTTAAACATAGGCAATAAACCTACTTTCATAAATTCGAGACGTAGTGAAGTGATAGACGTAACGATAGGAACTACATTTGTAAGTAACAATGTTCGGAAATGGAATGTGTCCGAAGAGGAAAGTTGTTCAGACCATTGACACATAAACTTTGAAATCGGAGGGATTCAGAGCTCGATCCTAACATATCGAAATCCCCTGAAAAACTAAGGAGCCTATACGGTGGACCTGGAAACTTGTTTAGACCGATTTTGACATCAGAGCTATCACCTCTACGTACAACGAACATTGTCCGATAGTAAATCAGAGATCAAACAGGAATGTGCCCTGGTGAAATGAAGATCTGGCGAATATGAGACAAAAAACTAGAAAAGCCTTCAAATGTGCAAGGAAATCATGTTCATGGGACCAATACAGAAGGTCCCTAACTGAGTATAACAAAGTCCTGAGAAACTCCAAGAGAGGTACGTGGAGAAGGCAATGTGAGGAGGTCGAACAGACCCAAGCATGTGCCAGGATCTACAAAATACTCTCAAAGAAAACTCAGGTCTCAGTAAATAATCTGAAAACAAATATGGGGGAATATACAAAAACCGGATAAGAGACTATCAGAGAGCTTTTCCGGGTACACTTTCCTGGGTCAAAAATTACAAATCTAACACCGGAGTCCTGGGCGAATTCAGAACTGGAGACCCCGAAAAATGCATCCAAGGAGGACTGGCAAATGACAAGGAAGTTGACAGATATGGAGAAAATTAAATAGGCTGTAAACTCATTTCAACCCTATAAGTCGCCGGGACCTGATGGCATATACCCAGTAATGCTTCAAAACGGGCTGGAAGTACATTTCAAAAAATTGTGTATAATTCTCAGGGCAAGCTTAGCACTGGGACACAAACCAAAAACTTGGGGACTAATCAGGGCCACCTTCATTCCGAAACCTGGGAAAATCGGACAGGACTCGGCGAAGGCTTTGAGACCAATTAGTCTCATGTCATTTGCGCTGAAAACGCTAGAAGAACTACTTGACAGGCATATCAGGGACGTATCACTAGCTATCAGACCATTACATCGGGACCAATATGCATACAGGTCAGGTATGTCAACAGAAACGGCTCTATGTCGGGTAACAGAAAAAGTAGAATATACTTACAAAAACGAGAAAGTACTTTTAGCTACTTTCTTGGACATTGAGGGCGCATTTGATAATACGTCGTTAGAATCAATCATCCAGGCGTCGAGGAGAAGAGGGATCGACAAGACAAGCTGTAGGTAGATGGACTGCATGCTTAGGGGAAGATTGGTATATACAACCATTATGAGGGAAACAGTCGTGGCCCGGGTAGCAAGGGGCTGTCCTCAGGAGGGGGTTCTATCCCCTCTGTTATGGAACCTTGTAATAAACAAAATACTATGTCCTTGGACCATAATGGGTATAAAGCACTGGGCTATGCAGATCACTTAGTCATCTTAGTCCAGGGTAAATACAACAATGTAGTAAAGGGATGCATGCAGCATGCCCTGAACATTATATCAAGGTGGACCTAAGAAGAAGGGCTTAACATAAGCCCATCCATAGTAGCATTCACCAAGAAGACTAAAACGGGGGGTCTCGGATCTCTGAAACTTCGAGGTGAAGAAATACAAGTGTCGGGGTAAGTTAAATATCTGGGAGTAATCCTAGATTCCAAACTGACCTGAAACCAACACTTGGACAGGATAAAGAGGACGCACCTATGGAAAAAGATGGGGCTAAAACCAGACATGGTTTATTGGCTACACACGATGGTGGTTGAACCCATGATAACATAGGCATCTCTGGTCTGGTGGCCAAAGATGAAGCAAAAAACTAGGCAAGGTGCAAAGACTTGCATGTTTGGGAATGACGGGAGCAATGAGAACTACCCCAACAGCTGCATTAGAGACACTCCTGAATCTACCTCCTTTACACTTTGTGATAATGGGGGAGGCCAGGATGGGCCAGGATGGGAAAACTCACCGAACTACAATATTGAATATGTGCACAGACCACATGACACCGAAGTACACCTTTAACACAAACTCCACGGCCAAAATCATAAACCGTGAAGAGTGGAAGACCATTAGTCATCCCGAAAACATATACCTGGTATACAGATGGATCGGAAGCTGGAATATACCGAGCTGATGGAAATCTAAACTACAGCTATCCGCTAGGACTATACACATCTGTCTTTCAGGCAAAAGTGTATGCTATCTCTTGCTATCAGCAAGAGCGCACTAGGGGCTCTGGCAAACCCGAAGGTGATATCAAAAATGGTCTGGGAATGCCATGAAGAACTGAATGAACTTGCAAACAGGAACAAATCAACTTTGTACTGGGTGCCAGGGCATTCAGGAATCACAGGTAATGATGAAGCTGATAAATGCGCTAGACGCGGATCATCAACTTCATATATAGGTCCTTGGTACGAAACCAGATTAGGACATGGACCAATAAGAAGCACACAGAGTACTGGACAAAAGTACCTGGCAACAAACACAGTAGAACATTCATTAGGGAACCGTCCGAGAAAAGAACCGAGGAACTACTTCAATATAGTAGGGATCGGCTCAGAAAAATTACAGGGTTACTAACCGGTCATTGTCCGCTTAGAGGACAATGACCTTAGAGGAATAAAATGAAGCTGTACAACGGAGACATCAGCTGCAAATTATGCAAAGAAGGGATAGATACAGCTCTACACATCTTATGCGAATGTGAGGCACTGAATCACGGGAGGCAGGCAATATATAGACGTACCAAATTACGCCCAGAAGAATTTGAAGAACATCTAACACGGAATCTGTACAAACTAGTACAGGGAACGATTCTGATTGAATGAGTGTCAAGAGAAGATGAGAGAATAAACACAATAAGCCCAAGAGGCTGCAGTGTTTTCTGATGACTTGGACTGAATGGATAAGTCAGACAGCTCCCAAGGTACAAAATAAATGGTTATATGAAAGTAGCCGTTTGTTACGCTGTTCAACGGGGGTGGAAGAGAAATTTGGTTTTGGAATGAAAGTTAAACCCCCCCCCCTCGGTATATTCCTAATCCGTGTTGGTAACAGAAATATTTTTTTCGGTCACTGAAAAGTTTACTCAAATGACCACTCGGCTAGCTCAGCAATTTGGGGGTGAGTATGGAGAATAAATCCACCAAAAGGTGCTGTTCTTGATATTTTACAAAAACTTTATTGAATCTTTAACAGGTTTCAAATAACACACAATGACAAATATCAAGAGAGAATATGCAGTGTTTGTATCAACCCAAAGTGGTNTCGGTCCTGTAGAACGAATGGTCCTATAAGATGGTTTCCTATGATACCAGCCCAAACATTCACGTTGAATTTCCGTTGGTGTATAATGTAGAGGGATAGGTATACCAATATGAAATTCCACCCTGTATATTCACTCTATTACAAAGTAAACAAAATCTATCAATTTGCCAAAAAAAAGTAAAAGACAAGTTATGATTCACAATAACCGACAAACCTGAAAAAAACGTAGAATTAAAAAAACATTTTAATAAAAAAAAACAGACCACGATAAAAAACAATCTTCGCAAAATGTAACGTAGAATGCTTGCCTACACACTAATTTATATGAATAAACACTTGCCAGATACCATTACTCAACCGCACTAACAAGTAATAAAAAAAAACACCCTTCCACTGCGGAGTTAGATGGGCGTTATTTGTTACGCTGTTCAACGGGGGTGGAAGAGAAATTTGGTTTTGGAATGAAAGTTAAACCCCCCCTCGGTATATTCCAAAACCGTGTTGGTAACAAAAATATTTTTTTCGGTCACTGAAAAGTTTACTCAAATGACCACTCGGCTAGCTCAGCAATTTGGGGGTGAGTATGGAGAATAAATTCATCAAAAGGTGCTGTTCTTGATATTTTACAAAAACTTCATTGAATCTTTAACAGGTTTCAAATAACACACAATGACAAATATCAAGAGAGAATATGCAGTGTTTGTATCAACCCAAAGTGGTTTTGAGGGGTATTTCTCAAAGCAGATTAATATATATATACATATATATAACAGAAATGCTTCCGTGCCTGTGTGATCACACCTGATTCGAGCACGTTACTCAACAGGAAACAAGTTCAATAAATCTATCAATAATAATTCTAATCTAACACTGAATCATTTACAAAACTCAGTAATCACAAATTTGATACAAATCAAAGTTACACTGACTGATAAGGGCAAAATAACAGTTTGATGCAGCACTTCTTATGAAATAGAGGCAGCAAATCGTATTAAGGCAAGTCTCTAGTACTCGTAAAGCGTTGAGGATGCTAATGATTACGCAATGTATTGTTAAACAAACTGAATCGGTGTCAAGCACAGCTGCGGCAAGCTTTAGGCATTCATAAAGCTATAATAATTGATCAAGTGTGTTTATATGCCGCGGAATGCAGCAGGATACAGCGGAATGCAACAGGATGCAGCGTGCATGCAAGCTCACGATGGTATTTCCCANTTAATTGGCGCTCCGGGGCGACTTCATTGATTCCAGTGGCGCATTTGCTTTTTCAGCTGCAGGAAAACCCGGAAAAACCTGCAGCACCACATCATCTGAAGATCTTCATCTAACAATGTCCTCTCTCTTATAAAACAAAATGTAGGGTATCTCCAGAGGCTCCAATAAATTCAATGCATCGCCAGATCAAATTCATTCCGTGACAAAAAAATCGAAATAGAAAGTCAGAAACTATTTTTTCCAAAAAAAGTAGTCTGTTAGCTGTTTCAATTATCATTTTAATTTATTTGATTACTAGTTGAATGTGAAATAGGACTGAAGATTGGTAACAATAATTAGTTTTAGTGCTTTATTGTTTGAACTTGAGGATAATTGAAAACTTTTATTTACATTTCAGTTTTTGAGAACATAATGTGGTCGTTTAGTTTTTTTAATTACAGTTTTATCTTATTTCAATGCTAGTCAAATGTAAAATAAGACTGAACATTGGTGACAATAATTATTTTTAGTTTTTGATCGTTCAAACTTAGGGTTATTGGAGATTTGATTAATATTTAAGTTTTTGAGACTATAACGTAGTCATTAAATTTTTTGAATTAAAATTTTATTTCATTTCAATACTAGTCGAAGGTAAAATAGGACCAAATATTTGTGACAATGATTTTTTTCATTGTTCCAACTCAAAGAAAACAGAAAGATTTGTTTGATTCGTTATATATTTGAGTTTTAAGGACCATGAGGTTGTCAATTTGTCATCACTCCATTTCATTTTTTATCTGCATACACTGTTTACAACTTGATTCAACTTTATATATTACATAGATGAAATTCGACAGAATGGAAAAGTCACACACTACCAACATTGAATTGCTTCATTGTTACCAACAATAACTGAGGACATAACAGTAGATACTGGGTACCTATTGTCCGTCGATCAGGTAGTTTCTTGTTTCAATCAGAAATGAATTCGTAAGGTAACGTAAGTATAAAATCAGGGTGGTCTATATTACATCAACAGTTCAGTGATAGGTGTGACGAGAAAACCATAGAATCGTCAGTGATCACCATATTAGTTTGTAGTTTAAATAATTTCGACCATATTGGAAAATTGAAGTGGATCGAAGAGAAAATTTGGTAAGTTTCTATAACATTGGTCTGTACAGGTATTCAAATAAACACAATTTTTCATGCTGACTTAATTCTAATAACTTAGTGCTTCATATAAAAACAATTTGTTTCATACTTCCTTCTACCTACGTAATGACTAATAGTTTCATTTTATCGGAGTTGGAGTAAAAAATAATTCAAATTTTTAAACATCATGAATGAAATTTCAACAACTCAGTGAATGTACGTTTTGTGCTTTATTGTATAATACCAATTAGAATCATATGATCTTCAACAAACTCAATGACAAATAATTTCATGTGAGTCTAGGTAAAAACTATTTAAAATTTGAATATCGTGAATAATGAATAATGATGATAATTCAGAAGTATTAATGTGTGAGGGCGGAATTCTGTCACATTCATCATCGGATAATGGAACCTGTTCTTCATTACTCAGGCAGTTTCTTTTCTGAGTTAGAATAGAGTTTAAGAAATTTGGTAATATTATGGGGTAACTGTAAATAAATTAGGGGTAACCTCAATTACTTCAGTGTTTAAGGAAATATGTTTAGAGTCATCACTGATCACCATATTCATTGTCAATAGTTCGAATAACTTGCTTCATATGGGAAAAAAATTAGGAACGTATAGTAGACGTCATTGTACAATTTATCGAAAAAAATTTTTGACTCATACTAAAACACTGCAATTTTCAATAATGGATATACAGGATGGGTATAAAAAACGTAACCGTGATTCATAACTGTCGAGAAAAGAACTTTCAACAAAATTAAAAAAATACGAAGTGATGGCAAGTTTCAAACTAGGAACCATTGCAAAACCTCCACTTTTAGAGTATTGAATGTTATTTATTCCTTTTGTTATTCAATTCACGCACAGGAATTCTCGAAACGTTAATCAAGTTAAGTTAGGTCCCGTTAAAAAATTTCTGGATTTACTGAATGAATGTGGAAACAAGCATTGATTCAAAGGTTTTGCTTGAGAATGAAGCAATTTTTTGATACTTTTCCGTCACAGATCCTGGCAACATTATCAATGAACTATGTTAGTTTTCAAAGCACTGGCCAAACGAAGAACAGGAAACTCTTTTCTGATTGTTTTTATTTTTTTTTACAGAATATTATCAGGTAACATGGACTCGTACAGTCATTCGACACCAACTCAACAAAATATAAACAGAATCTTGGAAGAACACAGCTACTCTGTGAATGATTTTTTTCCGAAAGAGAAATTTAGCGAAATATCGAT
>NW_019290626.1:1934-118846 GCF_000500325.1 Leptinotarsa decemlineata | reverse complement strand
AAAATAGTTGGATTACGAATCCAACCACTAACTGAGAAGGGAATCGCTATTGCCTTATCTGATCATGCATTTGATCTGCAACACCAAAGATGGTTTTCAAAAGAAACCGGATCGCATCTGATACAGATATTGGCTAGTATATTGACAAGAAACTCGGTCGTCAGAGGGTGAGGTATCTTTAACAGAATATAATATATACTTTAGTATAGCTGGTGCTACAGATATTTGTCAGTATCTCGACAAAAACCGGGTCGCAAAAGGGTCAAGAGGGGTCTTCAACAGACAACATATATAAACTCTCGTATAGCTGGTAGTACAGATATTGGCCAGTATCTTAACAAGAAACCGGATCGCAAGCGGGTCAAGAGGGATTTTCAGCAGACTGCGTATATATACTCTGGTATAGCTGGTATGGAAAGTATATTGACAAAAAACCAGGTCGCCAGAGGGTCAGGTATCTTCAACAGAATAAATATATTCCGGTTTAGCTGGTAGTACCAATATTTGTCAGTATTTTGACAAGAAACCAGTAAGCTAGAGGTTCAAGAAGGATCTTCAACTGACTACGTATAGATGGTAGTACAGATATTGGCCAATATCTTGACAAGAAACCGGGTCGCAAGAGGAATCTTCAACAAATTACCTATGTATATGATATAGCTGGTAATACATATATTGGCTAGTATATTGACAAGAAACCGGGTCGCAAGCGGAATCTTCAACAGATTACGTATATACAGTGTGGTCCAACGAAAACTTAACACCTCGATTTTCCGGCGTTAACATGAAAATGTGGAAAATCGCTCGAACCCGTCAATTGCTGATTCGAGGGGGAACAACTTTTCCGCTGTTTTCATCCCCGTGACTTCAACCCCCTAACGGGGGTGAGCACAACCCCTTNGTTTTCAGCAAAACTTATATTACTGCATGGAAGTGGATGGTGCCCATTTCGAACATTTAATAAAGTAATCACAAAAGTACGTACTCTTCCACTCTTTTACCTGTCATGTCGTTATCGATGGATATTTTGGAGCGAAATTTTACGGTCAGATAGTACACGATAAGATCTTCAAAATGAGGTATCTCAACACCCCTCATCCCTATTCAAAATCAAGGGGTTGTGCTCACCCCCGTTAGGGGGTTGAAGTCACGGGGATGAAAACAGTGGAACAGTTGTTCCCCCTCGAATCAGAAATTGACGGGTTCGAGCGATTTTCCACATTTTCATGTTAACGCCGGAAACTCGAGGTGTTAAGTTTTCGTTGGACCACACTGTATACTCTGGTATAACTGGTAGTACAGATATTGGCCAGTACATTAACAAGAAACCAGGTCGCAAGAGGAATCTTCAACAAATCACGTATGTATACTTATGATGCACTGTTTGGAACCTTTGGTGTAGTAATGAATATTACTGGAGTTCTTTCCCAACACCAAATCGTTATTTTCAACACTTCGACACGTGTCGGACCGGGTCGGAAGTGGGTCAAGAGGGATCTTTGATTATTCCGGTTGCGGGTGGCCGTGGTAAAATGAAGAGATCAACTCTGAACGTTTCGCCCATAACTGCAATGGACATCTTCAGCGGTGGTTGGTAGCAATGCGTACGAACTCCTCGTTAGTAGGCTCGTTAATAAGATCCTATGTAGTTTGTATCGGGTCAGTGATATTGTATAAATCACGAATATCGACAAAACATGATAACCAGCTCTTCGCCGATGCTCGAGACAATCAGGATAGGTCCTGAACAGTACTATCTATCTATAAGTATCAGTGACACACTACATAGGGTCTTATTAATGAGTGTATCGACGATAATGTCGCAGCGCGTTGCTGCCAACCACCGCTGAAGATGCCCATCGTAGTTGTGGACGAAACTTTCAGAGTTAATCTCTCCATTAGGCCACAGCTAACCAGCCCGGATAACTAAAGTTCTAAAAACGAATTAGGTGTTCTACATAAAAAATTAATATAGTTTAAAAAACTAAAAAACACGCTTGTAAAGAACATCGAACTAAAAAGTTAAAAATAATTTTTTTAAATAAGCTTAAAACAATAACAAACGAAAAATACTTTTTTTCACAATAGTATTTTTCGTTCGTTATTGTTTCAAGCTTATTTAAAAAATATTATTTTTAACTTTTTAGTTCGATGTTCTTTTAAAGCGTGTTTTTTAATTTTTAAACTATATCCATTTCATCTAAACTTTGGGATCAAGCAGCCGTATATTGTTTACAAAACTGACCGTTGATATTTTCCGATTCCGGAGAGGGAACCTGAAAATCAGCTACCAAGCCCAAAGAATACATGTAAAGTGAGTTCGAACTATATGAAGGAGGTTACGAATAGCGCCATCTGCCCACGAATAGATCAAGCAATAATGTTGATAATTCCCTCAAATACAGATCCCGATATGAAATGTAAAAGTTACAAACATACATACAGGTGAAGCTAATATAAAGCGTGTAAAAAAACCATTTCCAAGTGTATTTATTTCTTATTAACCCCCTCCCATGAACAATCATCCAACTAATTAAGCTTCCAAAGCCCCTCGACAAATTATGCAACAAAAAAAAAGGTGCGACTTCAATCTGTCAAACGGAAGCCGTCGGACCAAATGACGCGTGCCGAACAGACCGTCGGGAGGCGGCAAACGGGTATTTTCTCAGGAAAATGTAGTACCCATATCACAATTCATTGGTTTATCCGGCATTGAAAATGTATGTCATATCGGATCCATTCTGCTTGTTTTTGCAACATTGAGTTTCAACTTTTTCTTAGCTGACAGCTCGCGTAGGTACAATTCGTTTTTTCATCGAGTTTAGTTTGTGCATGTTTCAAAAGTGTTTTAGAGATATATTTGAATATTAATATGGTGCATTCTTGTACTGATTTTAATTGTGCGTTTATAAGTATTTATTTTGATTTATAAGTGAGTTATTTCATACAATGAGTTTAGGTTCCCAAAGAATAAAATGATGAGAACAAAATGGGTGAAGGTATTGAAAAGAAAGAACTACAATTCTTCTACAATTTATTTTTTTTTGGGTCCTGTTTGGTGATCCATTACTGGTCCAGCTTGTTGTGCCCTACAGGGTGATCTATCTTGGTGGTGCTAAAGGGTGGTCTATCTTTGCGGTGCTACAGCTTGATCCATCTCCGCCATACTACAGGGTGATCCACCTCCATCGAACTACGGGGTAGCCTAACCCCATATACCGGGTGGCCCAAAATGAGCACGCAAGTTGTAATTGATTTATTTGAATATTTGTGTAATATTGAGTTATTTAAATAATTGTTTGCCCTTTTGATTATTGTTACCCGTTTGATATAGTGATTTCCTTTCTGGCTGAATTCACCGCTAGTTGGCAACGTGTTTTGTTTCATTTGTAAACGCAAATTGAGGTGTTTTCTTCCTTTTACAATTGCTTGTTGACACCGATGCGCCTACGCCTGAGCTCACNGAGATATGCCGCCATTACTCATCTTGCAAAAATATACGATGTCACTAAAGCTATCTCTGTTTATTTTTTCGAAATACGGTGTTGCAAAATCTTACCGATTTATGCCCGCAACCGAATGGACAAGGGACTGAATTTAACTTGAGAAAGGAAAAATAATTATGTTATAATGTCAAATATAATGACAGTTCGGCATCGACAACTTGGTCATTGGTCTTGTGTTCTGGGTAGGCAATGTCGATAACTCTCCGAGCCACCTAAGGAGCATCATGGCTATTCGAAGTCCGTCAACCGAGTAATGTTGCAAAATCATCCCAACTTCCACTGGACTCTGTCCATCTAAGCAGAAAAGTGCTCCAAAACATTATCACGCTTAGTGCACGTGATCTCCCAGACAAGGCTGCTTGTACAGAGTCACACTAAGGAACCGCCGAAATTTTATTTTATTTTTTTAATAATGTGCGGTTGGTATATGATTTTTTCAGGTGGAGTATAGGGAAACAAATTAGCGGTTTCTTCAGCCGTATCAATACACGACATTTTAAAAATTTAAAACTTCAAAATACCGTATATGATATGTACACACCACAGGCGTTAAGACGTAATTGACCACTCCGCCAGCCGATTGCAGTTAAATCTGATTGGCCAGCGTAAAAAAGCTTGTTCATTTTACCCGATAGATACATAATAAAATAGATACAACTGTGTTTGGGTTTCTTTATTTGTTGAATGAACATAGTTTAGATAAATTCTTTCGAGACAAATATCTGGTCGAAGTGGGGATCGTACTTGCGACCTTTCGATCGTGGCCCACAAAAATCCAACGGATTTGAATTGGGTGATTTCGCGTGGTCCTCTTTAATTGACCAATCTAACAAGAAAAGTTTGGACACTCCAACGGGATAAGGACAGAAACTTATTTACTATTCATCAATTTTGTGACATTAGTTTCTTGACAATACTTCACATGAAAATGTTTTTGGTTAGATACCTATTTTTCTTGTAAGTTGTTTGTATAGCAGTGTACAACAATTGCAACATGAATACTTTTGAAATGACCCGAAATTTGAAATACGAATATTTCATTTCAGGATAACAATTTGTATGCTTATGCATATAGTTTAAGAATTGACGAAAGCCATTTACAAATTTTCGCCACCCCTCTTTTAAGGGATAGAGGGGAAACAATGTAGATTTCTAGATATTTTTAGTTTACTGTGTGCTTATCCTAGCTTGCATAACAAATTCCAGCTTTCTATGATTTCAGAAATTATTATTCATCATTGAGTGAATGATGCATCTATATTTTTAGATAATAGCGAATTCTAAAGTATAATAGCTATAAGTAGATTTGAAACTAGGTATATTCAAATAGTTCCCTCTTGACATATCCGGTGAGTTTCAACTTTCCATTATTGTCCAGACCAAAACTACGAAAGTTGACCAATGTGACGAAAAGCTGCACGTCTGGCATGACAAATGTGTATAATATAATATATAACGTAGGTTCAATATCGACGTGGACAAAACAAAATATTCTATAGCTTCGTTTTCCAATTATTTTATTTGAATGGCTTCTTTCAGTTGAAATACTCTTCCGAATATGGCAATTCAATAACTGTGCTGTAATATTAGCGCACCTAAACCGAAATAGCCACTCCTTCCCTCATAAAAATGGTATTACAAAAATTCGGTTGAAAGCTGCTGAAAATTAATTTTATTCTTGTTGCATTGTCAACTTGAAGTGATTTTTATCGATATCTACTTATCAAAATTAAAAAAGTTGGAGGCGTTAAAATTAGAAACAGACAACCGAGGTACCACTTGAAGATTTAGGGATTTAGGGCTTAGGGGTTGCTACTCACCCTGCCAAAGAGGTGGAACTAACAGGTATGAAAATATGCGCAAGAGAATTCCCCATGAAAATAAAATCACACTGGTCCTAGCAGTTTGTTTTTTTTTTACTGACATACCCTGTATTTAGTTTTCAAGTACGTACGAAAAAAATCGGTCTACTTAAAAGCAACTTCTGCAGTTTCAACGAAAGTTAGATTTCAGGAGTGGGATCTGAATGTGTGAAATAAATACAGTCCCAATATAACAAACACCAAGTTGAACTATTTTCACTGGATTATCTCTTAGTGAACATTTTCGGATTTTAGAGAAGTGATTTGTTTTAATGTATGTTGTTTAGCAAAATATCCATATTGGTGTTGAGTGAATATTTTTTTTGAATTATGTGAATTTTTAAAGGTTCTTTTACTTTTTCGCAGAAGTGATATAAACTCTCCAGATTTTCTGAACCGAGTTCCAATTAGTTTTCGATATTTTTTGTTGATTTATATCCGTTTTTGTACTTGCTTATGATTCCTGAATTTAGTCGTATTGCATCAAAATTTATTTTTTCGTTGACAATTAATTAACTGAGTTTCAGGCTAGAGTAATGCAAATTTTTCAGAAGTGAAACCCGTTTGGTAAATGTTTCTCAATCATAAAAAATGTCTGAAATAGTGGAGACAATTTTTCTTATTTCCGACATATTTATTTAGGAATTTCTTTCAATCCTAAAATAATTCTCACCTCCAACAACTTCATGTGAAAAATTATGAAAATTGATGTCACTGCGTATATGGCCCACAACTCATATTGACGAACACTGATGGTTTGAACTTGATTCTGAATCGCTCATTTTCATTTAAATCCAGCAAACTTCTGAGAGTTGTCATTCGTATGGGAGCGACAGCTGATTAACGGAAAAACAGATTTTAAACAGATTTTTAAAGTGATAATCAACAAATCTCCACCAATTCACTTGAAGACTTAATATACACCAGTTAGTTACCACAACAGCGTAATGACTAGCTAGATAAATAAATATAGTTTAAAAAACTAAAAAACACGCTTGATCTGAGTTGTATAGTCGATCTTTTGAGAAAATGAGCTTGAGAAACCGTTTTTGACTTATTTCTAGAAGATGTAGGTAGGATTTCGCTGCAGCTCCCCATCCTAGTATTACATAGCAAAAATGGCTTTCTACTAGTGCCGTGGTATAGTATTTTTAGTAGGTGGGTTGGTGATATGTTTTTGAGATATTTGAATCTATATAGAATAGTCTGTAGTTTATTGATGAAATATTTTATATAAGAATCCCATCGTAAGTCTGAATCGATCATGACTCCCAGATATTTAACTTCATTGAGTAGCGAGATATGGCATGGCTTGTCATTTATGTTCACTGTTAAGTTATCGAATATGGGTAAACCAGTTCTATTACAGCTGAAAGGGACGTAGCTTGTTTTTTCTAAGTTCACTGTGAGTAGTTTACTACTCAAAAATGATGTTATTTTACTAAAGTCATTTTGAGTTTTTTCTTTGAGTGCCTCTCAGGTATCAGCAGTATAAAGTATTGCTGTATCATCAGCGAAACCAAGAATAAATCCATCACTTTCAAGAGAGTATAGTTCATTCACGTATATATTGAAAAGAATGGGTCCTAAGACAGTACCTTGTGGTATTCCGAATTCAATTTTTCTCGTTTCGCTGACAACTTGGTCGAGTTTCACTCGTTGTATCTATTTGAGAGGTCCTCTTACACCTATGTTTTCAAGCGATCTCAAAAGCAAACCGTGATGAACCGTGTCGAATGCTTTGGAAGGGCCTATAAATACGCAAAGACACTGTTTGCTATCATTAAGTGTTGTGGTTATTTTAGACATTATTAAAGTCAATATTGCGTCTTCGGTGGATTTCTTTTCTTGAAAGCCAAATTGATGTTTAGAAATTATATTATATTTATTCAAGAATGAAGTTAAACGATTTTTTATAGCTTTTTGAAAAATTTCGGAAATGTGTGTTATAAGAGAAATAGGTCGGTAGTTTGTGATTATGGTGTGGTCCCCCTTTTTGTATAAAGGAATTATGAGTGACTCTTTGAAGTCTGACGACCATATACTAGCTTCGAAACAACTATTTATTAAGTATTTTAATGGTTCTAGAATATGGTTTGCTATTGATTTGTTAATGATAATGCCGATAATTCTGTCAAATACAGATCCCGAGCTTGAGAGTTACTTACAAACAAACAAACAAACAAACAAACAAACATACATACATACATACATACATACAGACATACGAAGCTAATAAAAGCGTGTTAATTGAAAAAATGTACTTGTCCCTAGTTCACAACATCGACACCAGAGGCAATATCCCTTTTTGGCCGATCATCACCACCACGAGACCACATGAAAATTCACGAAGCGCATCAAATGAAACTAGCGAACGCCCGATTATCATAACAGAATCATTTATTCACGAAGTAAATTAAAGTTTTCAACCCGCCGGCCGTAACAAATTAATCCTCTCTGTCCGGAAACCGCGGACCGAAACTCGTAATCGATCCCATGAATAATTCATATCGGGTAATTTAATATTTGCCGCAAATGATGAAAACACCTCCGTTACAATTACCAGAGCGAGTTCAGCAATTGTTATCAGAATAATTAGATACGATACGATGTTGTAGTATCAACTTACTGACTGCTTTTCAGATGTTTCTACGGCGGAGATTCTCGTTTCTGTCGGGGGAGATCAATTAATGAAGTTGAAATCC
Organism: Leptinotarsa decemlineata; assembly: GCF_000500325.1. Classification (NCBI taxonomy): domain Eukaryota; kingdom Metazoa; phylum Arthropoda; class Insecta; order Coleoptera; family Chrysomelidae; genus Leptinotarsa; species Leptinotarsa decemlineata. The sequence continues at coordinate 110,773 of NW_019290626.1, read as the reverse complement.
CACTGGTTAGTTGTTCGGTTACGTTGAACAATTTCTAAACTAGATAAATAGCCACAAAGTAATCACTAATAGAGAATTCAATCACTGGCCACCTCGTACATCAGAAATGATGTCTATAGAGTTGTCATTAGAAATGGCATAAAGTTATCTGAAAATACAGAAAACTAGATATACATTGTCATCATTTATAAAAGCATGGATCTGTTTATGATTTTCAGCCGTCACTCAGACAATCACTATATGGTAACAATTTTTTCAAGCCTTGGGAAAAATAATATTCTAGATTTCAATAGTGCTCAAGTAAGTCCTTTTTTTAGAATCTCTTAATTTAAAAAAACAATGAGATTACACTGTAGCGAAATTGTCAACTCAAAACATTCAATAAATATATTGATGAAAAAAGAAATTTTAAATATGAAATATTCGAAAACCATTTTGAATTTGATTTTTGAGGAGTGTAGATTTTTTTTAATGAAGTATTGGAGGCAATTGAAACGGAGTTCCAATTTCCTCCTTGTTTGATCACGTTTTAATCAAGAGCACCACGAATTACTAAGATCACTCTGTCCATCAACAAATAAATTAATTACTTGCCACCTTGTTCGCCCGAAATGATACCTCCAGATTTTTCAGCAAAAATTACGTTAGAAGAGTTAACTGAAATTAGAGTGAATCAAACAAATGAGCATCTCTAATTTCGATTTCGATGAAGTTGAATAACTAAAGTTCATTCATTAAAGGTAAAACTGGCGTACAATGAATCCAAAACGGTCTAAGATTGTTGAGAGCGGGACATGACACTAGATTTTTCGATACTTTCGAAAGTCTGGAAGTAGCAAAGTGTGACATGAGACCTTTGAACAGTGATCAAGGTCCCATTCCGAACAGTCCATTGTATCCCTTTTTATGGATCAGCAGGAACTTTCACGAACAGTATACTCCAATGTGTCTGAAACACAAGATGGCCACTTGAAGACTTGAAAAGATATATGTGATCAAGGAACTGTAGTCGGTAGATTCATCTGAGAAAATGGTGAATACAGTTTTTGAATCAAAAATGATTTTCCTCGATCAAAGGGTCTTGTACAGCAACATGCCAACATCTCTCGAGATATAGGTGTTCCTAAGATATCTCTCGAAATATCTTGGAAACACCTATATCTCGAGAGATATTTCAGGAACACCTGTATCTCTTGAGATATCTTGGAAACACCTATCATATCTCTTGAGATATCTTAGTAACACCTATATATCCCGAGATATTTTAGGAACACTTATCATATATCTAGATATCTTAGAAACACCTATCATCTCTCGAGATATCTTAGGAACACCTATCATCTCTCGAGATATTTTAGGAACACCGCTATCTCCGGAGAATTATTAGGAACACCTATCACATCTCTCGAGATATCTTTTGAACACCTATCATATATCTCGAGATATCTTAGGAAAACCTATCATCTCTGGAGATATCTTAGGAAAACCTATCATCTCTCGAGATATCTTAGGAAAACCCATCATCTCTCGAGATTTCTTAGGAACACCTCTAGCTCCAGAGAATTATTAGGAACTCCCTATCACATCTCTCGAGATATCTTAGGAACACCTCTATCTTCAAACAATTATTAGAAACACCTATCACATCTCTCGATATATCTTAGGAACACCTATCATATATCTCGAGATATCTTAGGAACACCTATTATCTCTTGAGATATCTTAGGAACACCTATCATCTCTCGAGATATCTTAGGAACACCTCTATCTTCAGAGAATTATTAGGAACACCTATCACCTCTCGAGATATCTTAGGAACACCTCTATCTCCAGAAAATTATTAGGAACACCCATCACATCTCTCGAGATATCTTAGGAACACCTATCATATCTCATAAGATATCATAGGAACACCTATCTCTCGAGATATATTAGAAACACCTATCACATCTCTCGAGATATCTTAGGAACACCTATATCTCTCTCACTCGAGATATCTTAGAAACACACTCATCTTGAGAGACATCTAAGGGACACCTATCTCGAAATATTCAGTAAAATACATTCAATAGGTTAAAGTTATTGTAAAAAACCGACTCGGATTCTCTCAAGTAAAGAAAAGAGAACCGACTTGAAGTATTTCAACGACTTCAGTTCTTCGCCCTTCATTATATTCATATTTGGAAAGATTCCAATCGTTCCTGTCAACAGACCCTTTCATAGCTTGCCATCCCGATCGTGATTCGATCCAATAAAGAACAATCGTAAAAGTACGGTATTTATTACAGATTCCGACGTAAATTATAGCAACCCCTCCATTATAGATTATTTATACGATCGTCGTAAATATCACTCAACATAAATACGTATCGTAACATAAACGATTCAATGAAATTATCGTAAACAGAGATATCAGGACGAAAAATGGGACATTTACATGGCATCATCGATATGAATGATAATCGATACGATTGTATTTGGTTACATTTTGTTTCATTTCATGTTACTTTTACATGTTCCAATTTGCATTGTCAACAAACATTATTGGATTTGGGATCGAGTTACCTCAGAACGTTTCGATTGTTAATATTCGCAATCATCTTCGGGCGAAAATTCCAACAAATTCATAATGGAGAAGACTCTCTGTCGTTTATATAGACAAGAAAATACTGACGATAAACAATTTTGGGAAAATAGTTGGATTACGAATCCAACCACTAACTGAGAGGGGAATCGCTATTGCCCCATCTGATCATGCATTTGATCTGCAACACCAAAGATGGTTTTCAAAAGAAACCGGGTCGCATCTGATACAGATATTGGCTAGTATATTGACAAGAAACTTTGGTATAGCTGGTGCTACAGATATTTGTCAGTATCTCGACAAAAACCGGGTCGCAAAAGGGTCAACAGACTATATACTCTCGTATAGCTGGTAGTACAGATATTGGCCAGTATCTTAACAAGAAACCGGGTCGCAAGAGGGTCAAGAGGAATTTTCAGCAGACTACGTATATATACTCTGGTATAGCTGGTATGGCCAGTATATTGACAAAAAACCAGGTCGCCAGAGGGTCAGGTATCTTCAACAGAATAAATATATTCCGGTATAGCTGGTAGTACCAATATTTGTCAGTATTTCGACAAGAAACCAGTAAGCTAGGTGTTCAAGAGGGATATTCAACTGACTACGTATAGTTGGTAGTACAGATATTGGCCAATATCTTGACAAGAAACCGGATCGCAAGAGGGTCAAGAAGGATTTTTAGCAAACTACGTATTTATACTCTGGTATAGATGTAGTACAGATATTGGCCAGTATCTTGACAAGAAACCGGGTCGCAAGAGGAATCTTCAACAAATTACGTATGTATACTTATGATGCACTACTGTTTGGAACCTTTGGTGTAGTAATGAATATTACTGGAGTTCTTTCACAACACCAAATCGTTATTTTCAACACCTCGACACGTGTTTCGATCACCAAGTGATCATCTTCAAGAGGTAGATTAAACTGTAAACAGTGATCGAAACACGTGTCGAGGTGTTAAAAATAACGATTTGGTGTTGGGAAAGAACTCCAGTAATATACGTATGTATACTCTGATATAGCTGGTAGTACATATATTGGCCAGTATCTTAACAAGAAACCGGGTCGCAAAAGGGTCAAGAGGGATTTTCAGCAGACTACGTATATATACTCTGGTATAGCTGGTATGGCCAGTATATTGACAAAAAACCAGGTCGCCAGAGGGTCAGGTATCTTCAAAAGAATAAATATATTCCCGTATAGCTGGTAGTACCAATATTTGTCAGTATCTCGACAAGAAATCAGTAAGCTAGAGGTTCAAGAGGGATCTTCAATTGACTACGTATAGCTAGTAGTACAGATATTGGCCAATATCTTAACAAGAAATCAGGTCGCAAGAGGGTCAGAAGGATTTTCAGCAGACTACGTATTTATACTCTGGTATAGCTGGTAGTACAGATATTGGCCGGTATCTTAATAAGAAACCGGGTTGCAAGAGGAATCTTCAACAAATTACCTATGTATACTTATGATGCACTGTTCGGAACCTTTGGTGTAGTAATGAATATTACTGGAGTTCTTTCCCAACACCAAATCGTTATTTTTAACACGTATACATATGTATACTCTGATATAGCTGGTAGTACATATATTGGTCAGTACCTTGACAAAAAACCGGGTCGGAAGTGGGTCAAGATGGATCTTTGGTTATTCCGGTTGCGGGTGGCCGTGGTAAAATGAAGAGATCAACTCTGAACGTTTCGCCCATAACTGCAATGAACATCTTCAGCGGTGGTTGGTAGCAATGCGTACGAACTCCTCGTTAGTAGGCTCGTTCATAAGATCCTATGTAGTTTGTATCGGGTCAGCGATATTGTATAAATCACGAAGATCGACAAAACATGGTAACCAGCTCTTCGCCGATGCTCGAGACAATCAGGAGAGGTCCTGAACACTACTATCCATCTATAATTATCAGTGACACACTACATAGGGTCTTATTAACGAGTGTATCGACGAGAATGTCGCAGCGGGTTGCTGCCAACCACCGCTGAAGATGCCCAGCTATGGACGAAACGTTCAGAGTTAATCTCTCCATTGGGTCACGGCTGACCAGCCCGGATAACTAAAGTTCTAAAAACAAATTGGGTGTTGTACATAAAAAATGAATATAGTTTAAAAAACTAAAAAACACGCTTTGCAACAAAAAAAAAGGTGCGACTTCAATCTGTCAAACGGAAGCCGTCGGACCAAATGACGCGTGCCGAACAGACCGTCGGGAGGCGGCAAACGGGGGCGAGGGAGGGAAAAGAGAGACGGCGATCGGGGTCGGGGGTGCGGTGTCACGTGACCGAAATCAATACTGCGGTCTATAATGCCGTTTTGGCGTTCTCTAGCGCCAGTTGGTGTATTCCGGGTTTACGGAGGAGGCGCGAGCGGAAGCACGGATTTCATCAGGCGACGGAAAAGCAGGACCGGACTGGACGTTTCCTTAATGAATTTTTCGACGATAAGTAGACTGAGAATTCCACGGAGTATCTTCCTCGCAAGACAGCTCTGATTCAAATAATTTCTTCTTCAAACTATATGTTTGAAATTTACATGAAAAATTCAGAATGAAGTGGCTTTTTCGAAAAAATTCTACGTTTATGAACGAATGTAACAAGAGCTTATTAGATATTGATATAATAACTTTGGCATCAACGTTAGAGTTGTTTTTGAAATATTTATTAATAATGAAACTCAAGCGTTTGATAGAAATCGTAGATTTCGTTAAGTTTTTCCCCGTGGGCTTACCAATAATTGACTACACTGAACAATAATCAAATTCAACTTTATTTCACTACACTTTCACTACAACAAAACACTTTAACTAAAACTTCAACTATTATTCAATTGTCTATCGCCTTATTAGATCGCTCCACGTACCGCACTGTCACTTCCACTTGACTGTCTCTATAAGCGAGTTGATCTTGTTTATATTTGGCAATCGAAGGACGTAGAAAATTCATCGGAATTCCAATGAAGCCGGTGACATTGTCGCCACATCTAGAATGGCAGCGAACATTCGCGAAAAGTCGGCCGGGCTGAGCGCAATTGGTTTATGGCTACCAGTGGCGGCCGGCGTTATTTTCCTTAGGGCATGATTTACAACAATATTTACTTCAATTGGTTGGGTTAGGTTAGACATGCCTTCCAATATAACTGAAGATTTAGTTGTCGAAAGCGAGTGTTATTTTACTTTGAATCACGAATGAATCAGAAACTGTTTATACGCTCCGTGAATTTTACAATTTGGCAATGTATTATTTGTATTGTTCCTATTGGTCAACCGAACAAGAAGCGGGACTAGGCCCGTGACGTCACGGGCCTAGAAAATCCAGTTTTTAATGATTAATTACGGGAAAACAATGCTATTTAGAGAGCTGAAACAAAGTACACTATTTTTCAATATTAAATTACTACCAAATGAACTGTAAACCAAAAATCATGAAACAATCCCATTAAGAAATAGCCAATCCATACAAAGTGGTCTAAAACACCCCCAAAATTGAACCTTGAGATACACCTCCCACCCATCCACGTTCCACCTCAGTTTTTCACTCCCCGACCAAAAACTTGTTACGATCCTGGCAAAGCGACAGCGCTCCCCAATCCCATCCCATCTCTCTACTCACCGCCCTCTTGTTCAAAGGCTTCATGAACTGCTAATTGTAAATTGTACCGGTTGAATTAGAAGTGATTCCCTTCAGCTTTAATTACTCAATTTGATTATTCAATGGGAATAGCGAGGAACAGATATTATGTTCCTCGTTGCTTTTTTTACAGCGATTTTATGCCGAGTTTCTCTTTCGAACAAACGAAGAATGATACGATTGATTGATTATGTGAAATTGAATGGCGGTTTTGTGAAGACAGGAAGTTTAGTCGAATCACTGAATGTTGGCACTGTATCAGGGGTTGTTTCCACCCTTCATGCACCGGGAAAATACGAGGTTTCTTCAAAAAATCAAGTGAATATTCAAATTTCGCGGTCTACGTACATTAGATCAACGATTTTTTTAACACGCTTTTATTAGCTTCACCTGTATGTATGTATGTATGTAAATTTCGCGGTCTACGTACATTAGATCAACGATTTTTTTAACACGCTTTTATTATGTCATATCAGGTGAATACGGTGGCCGTATTCACCTGATACGGTGGCCGTAGGTTTGTTGAGTTTTTGGCCAGAACTTTTTTCAGAATGATAGCATTGTTAGATGGTGCGTTATCCTGGTGCAAATCCATGAGTTTTTTTCACATATCTGGTCTTTTTCAACGAATTTGCTCTCTCTAACACCCCAAAACCCATTCTTTCTCCTACTGTATCACCCTCTGGCAGTTAACAGTTAACATTAGCTGCGTTTTATGAATGTGAGGTCGGAATTTGCACGCTCTAACATGTCTCCAGCGACCTTTACGTGATTGGGATTTTACAGAAAATTCAGGTCTTTTGGCACTAGTGAAGGGCAACGCGTTTCATCCCTAAAACATCGATCAGAACGGTACTAACTGTACCACATCTCCACGAGAGGCAGCAGAAATTGTTGAATTTCACATTGTTTTTTTTATTCATTAATGTCACCATTTTCATTTTTTGAATCTTGCTTTCTAGTGAAATTAAATACAATGTCCGAAATAAACTATCAAAGCTAATTATTCAAGACTTTAGAAGTGTCAAAGTCTACTTAAAATAAATAAAAAATCCCAAACGTCAAATATTATAAAAGTTTTACAATTAAGCTAGCCTTTTCCTGGAAAAGAAAAATAAAGTCCTTCCTATAGTTCGCATGTTCAATAAACCTAACTCAAATCAACTCCATCAAACTGTCAAACGAAATGAATAGAAAACATACGGACAGGCTTAATCGTAAAACGCGATATAATAGCTTCATTACAGAGGAAAGATAACGAGGTCGACAGTAAATTCGTATATAATCCTGGATATAATCCATCATAATAACATAATTCCAGTTATTAATTTTAATCGCCTCGAACCTACTTTCCAGAATGCGATTCACTGTCGGATAATTTTAGGTTGTGGCTCGGAACGGGAGAAATTCAATTCGAAAGCAGTTTGGCTCCGCCAGTGGCGTAACAAGAAACACGAGAGGGAAAAAATAATCACCGCTGACCAGTGGGCATCATGTCGTGAAGACGTTGGAATTTCCGTTTTTGGTCGTCATCCGAAAATTCGTAGACTTTGAGTTACATGTGAAAGTCCAAAATGGTTTCTATTGTATTTGAAGATATTCAACTGTATAGGCGCTGTAATGACTCAGAATAATTATTTCAGAATATCAATCAAAGTAACACTGAAGACTGACTGTTACCTTTAAGTAAGATGGGGGCAATATGACAAGTTGATTCGAGAGTGACTGAATGACAATTATGCAAACCGGTGAATATGCATTAGTAGTCCTTAGCATGCTCACTAGATCACCCGAAGATTAGGATGATGATGATGAAATCTATACATCCGCAGTTCATCCCGAACTCATACTTGAAACAACTAAATTACCCCCGAACACTAGTAAACAAGGCCTATTAGCCTTAAACAGACAACGTGTTACCTCAGGGCTAGTACTAGAGTGCCACCAAGATTTAGCCAAAGCCTCGGTAGATGATAACATTATCCTGAGGTGGGTTAAAGGGCACGACAGGAGTAAAGGTAATCGCATTGCCGACTCTTTAGCCAATGAAGCGGCTGGACTGAATTTTAGGCCCCAGAAACATCTATGGCCTGATGACTTCGACAACTGCGGAACTAGCCAAAAGTCACACCCACGCTCAATCCCTAAAGAGATGGGATGGGAGAAAGGATGCAGCTTTGCCAGGTTCACCCTGAGCAACCCTGGGAAGCTGGCGCCGAAGAAATATCTGGCGATGACCAGGAAAAACCAATGCGGAACAGTAGGGTTTCTGACTGGCCACGGTCAACTAAAGAAACACCTTCATATTATGGGGCTAGTAGACACACCTCTATATGAGTGTCCGGAGTTATCGTCAATAAGAGAGTGTGTGTTCGGCGAGTATTGGTCTACACCTGCCGATATAAAGATGTCTCCGAGTGACCTGTCCACCTTCCTGATAAAGTAAGATGGACACAGACAGACATAGGAGGACAACTCCTCGGAAGGCCCAAGTGCTGTGGGCCTACACTCACCCTCCCTACTCTACAGATAACCCCGAAGACTCCACAATGTGAGACATTGATTTGTAAACAGATGTCATCATCGATAGGAAGTGAATTTCGGAATTCTGATGATTTATTGGAACAAAAGGTGTGAGTTATAACACTTTCACAAGGGGAGCTTCACTCGCTCCTATATGGGAGCGTTTATCACTCCTACCTACCGCCCATTTACACCGAAAGTCTTTTCAGTTCAGAATGGATAGCACGCGAGCTGTGGCCATGTACTGTCTCTACCGTCGACACAAACTTCTACGACAGAAACGCCAACGATCAAGAAACTTTTAGATGCATCCAATCAACCAAGAACGGGATGAAGCAGGAGTTTTTGTCACGCTTTACCCATAACTTAGACGGGATAAGAAAGAGTTCTTCAATTATTTTCGAATGTCGTCTGCTTCATTTGATGAGCTTCTAGACAAGGTGAAGAATAGTATTCAGCTGGGAGATGCTAACATGAATATCTGCATTGAACTTTAACGTGAGAGCTGTCGTCTCCCGAAACGTAACAGCTCCCGCTCTTCGTCTGAAAGCTTCATTGGACTCGTTGCATTTTGGCGCATAGAGCCTTCCTCTCTCTCTCGGGAGCGAGAGACGTGAAGCTCCCGGTGTGATAGAGGCCTTATGTTATGAAGCTGAATACCATAAACATTAAACCGCAGAGTGACGCTACAATATTGTTTTTCTCATCATAGATAGATAATTTCTACTACAATTATTATACTGCCAATTTTATTTTTGTCCCGTTCTACCTATTTTCTCTTAATCCTGTCTTCTCAAAAACGATTTTTCATACCAACAGTGTTCCAAAACCCTTGCACCAACCTCATTATCTATTCAAACACGAAACCGGCTAGGCCAGACTTGATAAAGGCGCTCTCTCCTAGCAACGTATCCGTGTAACTCGATAAACTAATAGTTTCTCCCCGACCCGCGCCTCACGAAGGGCCGTAATTTAAGGGCTGGTCACCCCTCTATCTAACGCCGCTACCCTCCCAGACCTAATTTATATTCAAGACACATAGAGCGGCTTCTCGTGGAAGCAATCACTGTTGATGAAAAGAGCCTAGAGGCAGCTGGCGCCTAGTTACAAGAAAAAGACAATTTTGCGAAGGGTTTGGGAACGACCGCTTTGTTATGTCATTGATTTATGTCGCCGCTTTGGAAATAGTGGCGACATAATGAAAAATCCAGAGAAATTTTCTTTTCCATAAACGTAGGAGAAACATCTTCACTGAACTGATCAATTTCGGGAATTGAAAAGAATGGGCATTACCAATTTTTCAACAAAATTGATAAGCCAAAACTTAGACTTTGAACAAAGATACAGAACAGACCACCAGCCTCTTACTGAAAGATATGGAGCATTTACAATTCATCACAATGCCATATGGCCTCAATAATGCCCCTATTATTTGGCAACGACAAATAGATAATTCGGTGTTTTCGAAAGATAAAAGTGAAACATCCAAATGGCAAGAGAAATTCTGAAAATAACTAATAGTAAAATAGAAGTAGATGACAGAAAATATTCATTCAGTAATTAAAAAAAAGAAATGTTTTTATTGTGACACAAAATCACTAAAAATCGAACTGGAAGCTTTAGTGTAGAATCACTCCAACACAAATATGTCTCTTAAACACCAGAACTTGGCCTCCGTTCGCGACTCAGGTTTCATCAACCAAGTTGGCTTCATCAGGTGACGATCCAAGGGTACGTTCACGAAAAATAATTGCCAATAGAGATAGAAATGGAGAAATTACATGATATTGTTAATGATAGTTTCATCCGAGTTTCATCCATCGTAATAAATGAAATACCACACGAGCGGAGTAAGTAACTGTAAAGAAGGTACTAAGACAACTAATCGAATATAAACATAGTTGTCATTTGTATATAGATATTTTGATAATTCGTTCACAGTTTTGTTCCATTTAATCTGATTTTTTATTATAAATCTATATTCTAAATAATAGGACTTCTCCATTAAACATATGTGGTAAACATGAGGCGTATAGAATACAAATTTCACATGCTACCATATTAGAAGATCCCACACAAACTGGAGTCATTGTGGATGAATTGAAATGGTCTTGGAATTTCGCGACATTGACGAAATTCTGATGTAGCATGATTGCTTGTTATTACGGATGATAATTGAAACATTGAAAAATTTCCAATTCTGATGCTTTTAGAAGTTTAAACACTAACATCAAACAACGATGGTGATGTTAACAATAATGATTTTGGAAGGTTTTTAAGGCATGTATTTTAGAACCCAGCATTTATTTCGAAACGTTAGCAACTTACGGATTACAGTAATATATCGAGTTTATTTATTTATTTATTCAATAAAGTAAAGCCAATTTACAAAAACATATTTAACAAAGTGTAAGGAACTACAAAGTATTCTTAAATGCTCATGTCAGATGTCTACATTACAATTTACAATTTTACAAAAAAATTTGCAAAGTGTGAAATACAAAATATTTAATAAATCCTTATATCTAGTGGAAAAGATGGAACGATTCCGGTACTTACGAAGAAAATGGTAAGATAAAGAAAAGCTTTGAAAACGCTTTTCAATTGATTTTCAAAAACCTGAAGTGATACATTAAACAGATCTAAGTTATTATGATATTAATTTCCCAGCTTCAGAATACGAGGAATCGGACTGTTCAAAGCATAAATGGTATGGAAAAAATTCATATGAAAAATGTCAGGATTACTGGTGTATTTTTGTTTGATATGAAAAGTCATTAGTTGAAGTAGTTCTGGGCAGATTATTTCACTATTTATTAATTTGAAGAGGAATCATGTTCATAGAAATTCATATATAACTTGGTTAAGAGTTTAGTGTACCTACTCATATTCATTTCTGATATATACATTATAGTATGGGTCCCAGATAACCGAACAATATTCAAGAATGCATCTTACGAAAGCACAATATAAAATCTTTTTTGTTTTAATTGAAAAATCAGTAGAAATTCTCAACACAAAATCCAGCATGATTTGACACTTATCAATGTTTACCTCTAACAAATTATTTCTACACCACATGGAAAAGGCTTCGAGATCTTTTTGAACTAATTCAGCATCTTCCCGGCAAGTAATAGCTCGATAAACTTTGAGATCATCAGGAAACATAAGAAATTCTGAATATTTTAAAACAAACTCTATGTTCGATACAAACAAGTTGAACAGCAGTGGGCCCACCATTTTCAATGAATATTATTTAGTGACGTTATAACGGTTAATAAAAGGCTAAAAGAAATGAATCGCTGAAATAATTATTAGAGTTCTACATCATTCCAGTTGCTATCTTCCCAGATTTTTTTAACAATTCTCAATTTAGTTCATACTTACATGTATGTATACCTCTTGTTTTTTGTGCATAAATGCATAAATATATCGATTGCATTGTCTACCCGTCCAGCCTGAAGCCACTTCTGATACTTAATAGTTTCAATGAAACCCCCTTATCAACCTCTTCATCATCCAGTAATCGCTACATCCATATAAAAGGAAAACAATGACGCTCCTGGGCGGTAAAACAAGTACAAGTAGTCACGCTCCGCATCCCTTACACCCCTCGACAATTCCGAATTATAAATCATTAGCGGAAATTTTTTGAATCAGCTGTCACTTCGGTACACACCCTTGTCCCATCGAACGACAGCTTGCCGTTTCGAGCCAATATACACGGGGTTGAAAGTTGTTGGGGTTCGGAGTTCCGGTCCCTTTCTGTAACGCATAAAAGGCGGACCCTCCTTTTGATCCGCCGACGGATCGTGTTCATTTCAATTTGTTTTCAAATACGGTCATCGAAGGGTGGCTGTGTGAAAGGTATATATGGGGTTATGGGTTTTAAAGAGTTTCTGTTTGATGTTAATTAAAATCGATTTGTTCAACCGCCGTTGAAAATAACGATGAAGATTAGTGTAGCATCATAATACTGGGGTGGAGTGTTATGTTGCTTGGAAACCCTAACTTGTTCACTTCTTACAAGTCTTCAGCAAAAAACATCAGCCTAATGGGTTCACCAAGTTTTTTTTCATCTGTCGAGACTGGTGATAGATGAATTATTATTCAGCATACTCAACGATACAATTTATGAACACAAAACACAATGACAAACATAACACGAAAAAAGAAAATAACAGGCTAACCTCGAGGAACTAACGCTAAGTCTTTTCTCGATCAGCGAGGAGACTTTAGAGCGGCTTTAGTTCCTGGCAGAAATCCCTGAATAAGAAATAGTTCCGGCCGAAATCTCAGAACAGAATGAATGCATCGGCTAAGAAATGTGTTGGACGTAGCTTTCGAATAATCATCACTGACAATATGGCCGGGGTCATAAATATAGTCGAGAAGGGTCAACCACTTTTGCCCGAATTCTTTGTCTAAATCCATAAAAGTGTTAACAATGAGTACCTACTCGAAACATCCCAAGTGGTACCTGTCGATCTACATATACATATGCTTTTTTCAGCAACAAACTTTATCTTCGAGAGAAGAGGGCATTTCAATGATATGTGATGAAAAAATACAAAAATGCTAAGTAAATATTAAAATAAAAGAATTAACATGAAAAACCCAAGCAGACGGATATTTGGCCGACTGCTCGATAATAGAGTTATGAATAGTTAATTTCCTGTATAGAATTTATAATACAAAAATAAAAATCAATAACGAAATTAAATGTTTCTGAACTAAATAGTTATAGGAAAAACCCTACATACATATCTTTTCATGACACCCACAAGCTTGTTCTCTTGGCTAGTTTGTACAGGTCGTTATTTAGATGTGTCTGATGGTCATCCAGAATAGTTTTGGTTGATGACAAATTGCTTGCCTCCTGTGATTCACTGCTTGCCTTCACATTCGCATAAAACATGATTTGTCTCTGCTATTTCGTCACACTATCATTATTTGCAGCTAAATTCTCACCCATACATCCTTTTTTTGTTATGGTGTTGTTTAAATGAATAATGTTCGTTGACTAGCCACAATCCCTGCTCTGTTGAAGCAGAGCTTCAGTTCTTTTCTGAGACTACTCCTTCATAAAGGTTTTGTCGTGTGTATTCCCAGAAATAGTAATTTTAGCACGCCCTGTATGATATGGAGTCGATTTCTTGATGTTATTTGAATATTTCGAGTTTGTCCAAACTATCATCAAAATATCAACTTTTCATGAATTGAGAGTACTGATGTACTTAATTTCAATTAAGGCTATGTTTTGGACCATATTTAGCACAATTTATTTTTTATCTCGAAAACAGATAGAGATAGGTATAGGACATTATTAACAAAAAAGTATTAAAATACTAGAGCGATTCCAAAAATGTATTAATATACGGGGTGTTCCATTTAAAAAAATATAATTGCTAGGACTTTTTGATAGAAGTGGCAACGCCGCAATGCTGAAAATATTTTAGATCGATAGAACAGGTAAGGAAATGTGAGAGGTGGAATTTTCATAAAAATCATGCTTTGCGTTTTCCAGAAACGTCTAACCTACCATCGACCGTGAGTCACGCTGTATACTTCGTTCTGAAAGGCAGATAAATACCGAATGAATGGATAGCTATAATGTAGCTTCCTCCCTACAATGATGTACAGGTTGACATCTCACCCTTGATAATTCAAACCCTGCTTCCATTGAAAAACATGTAACGCCATTTTTAAGATTTCTGTAAGATTCAGAATTATGATTAATGGTTTGTGTTGTACTCACTTTACTTGTGTTTGTGAAGAATTCGACAAAAAAAGAGTATTTTGTATCATAACTCGGCCGTTATCAATTGTCCCTGTTGGAAGACCCGTTAGTTTATGAAGATTATACTATTGTTATTAAGAAAAGAAGTTGGATTTATCTACTGTCCTATTCTACTATTTATAACTTCATCATTATTAACTTCATCATTATTATACTTCTGAAAAATGTGCCGATGCTCCACTTTATTTGTATCACCATTTGTATCACCATTATGAATTAGTATTATTACCGTGATTTAGATATTTAATATGGTCACTCATTACATTATCATACCGTTATATAAAGTTCTAGAATGCATTTCAAACAATTTTCATGTATTTATAATGCAAATTTATTAGTTGCTTTGATTCAACTAATTTTTTATGAAAAAATGTAGGATGGTAAAGAGTGTTCACCGAAAATCTAGTCTAACCCATATGATGGCCGATTAATTTCAATATCAAACAAAATAAACAATCACATCAAAATCAAGCACTCAACAGCACTTATCTTCATCGTCTGTTCAGTTACGGTTGAACTATATTGGATTTTGTAACGTGCAACACCCTTTGGTATATACCCTAACCCGCATTTCATCTTTTACACAATGAATGTGTTTGTCAACCCCCAACCCCCATGGATATTCAACAACCAACCCTCACATATCGAGCGGCATAATCTAGTAGGGTCCTATGGATACTAACAGGCAACTTGATAGATTTTCATTTTTGAGATATGAACAGAAACTTTGGAATGCTTTTATTGTTTATGTGAAAAGCTGAACAGAGCAATTTATACGACCCTTGTTCCAAATATTGCTTTTTATACTAGACTAAGACGATTGGTGGATTTCCAGTTTTTAGAAATATTTCCGATTGCCTTTCATGTTCGGTAACACTACTGCTACATGGCAAGGATTAATGTACGAGGTCTGTTCCAAAAATAAGATGAATTTGCATTTTTCTCAGAGAATGTATTCATTCATCAATTTCTATTTTACCCCTTTCAAAATAGCTGTCTCAGATATAATACATTCGTGCCAGCGTTTTTTTCAACTCTCGAAAATACTGATTTGTACTCTTTGGTATGTCCTTGAGGTCTCCCAGCGATTAGGTTTATATTTCCTCAATCGTCTCATAACGCCATCCTTTCATAGATCACTTCAATCTCGAGAACGGAAAAGTCGCAGGGGGTCAAATCTGGTGAATATGGTGGCTGGGGCATGACTACGGTGTTGTTTTTGACCAAGAAATTACGAACAAGCAATGACGAGTGAGCAAATGCGTTATCGTGAAGCAAAAGTCTTCTTTTCGCAAGCGATGCATAATTTCATGATAATACTCCTTATTGACCGAACGACCATGTGGCAAGAACTTCTGAGCATTACGCCTCGGAAATCGAAGAAAATAGTGAACAAAACCTAGACATTTCATCGAACCTGGACTATTTTTATTGCTCTTAGCCCTCCTGGGTTCTTCCATTGAGACGATTGGACTTTGATTTCGATGTCATAACCATATACCCATGATTCGTCACCAGTTATGACCCTTTCAAGCAAATCTGGATCGCCATTGACGTCATTCAACAATTGGGAATGTTCCTCAATTTGGGTTATTACAGCAAATGCAAGTTTGAACAAAATAAAGTTGAGTTTACTTCATGAGTTTTTCAAATTCACTTCGAAAAGTATTCAAATTGATGTTTCAAATGTTGGGTTTTAATTTTTAAAGGGATTTGTTTCTAATTCACATATTGACAACTGCGCCTATATCAAGTTGAAATAATTTATACGTATCTAGATATTCTACTTTAAAAAAGAAAAATTATCTTTATGAATCAACAATTAGGGCAAAATATAAATTATAGTTCAATACCACCTCCACAAGCCACATAAACAACAGTTGTTTTGTTATTTATTTATATAGAGGAAGATAGGTTAGGTGCACAAAATGTCATGTCACAGAATTACTCGAAACTCGGAACATAAGTAAACAGAACAGCACGCCTCTGAAATATGTCATCTTTATTTGTCCCATATAGGTAACAGATTCATTGTCCTTTATTAGCTATAACCTATGTTGCCAAATGGTGAAATAGAAACGAATCCTTTTAAATGTTGAATGCATTATTTCATTCCTGTTTTTTAAGTATTTGAATGATTTTTTAAAGAAAAATGTTGAAATGATAAGTTTAAAATGCGTTGTTTTAAAGCTACTTGATTTTCGTCAGTACTAACATTCCCCATTGTCTGAGTAATGCTCAGCAATTTTGGAAGGAACTTCGCTGCTACACGCTTCATGCCCAAAATTTACGAAAAAAAAATGGATGGCATGAACCAACCGATATGCCGACATCAGCAACTTCTCTGATATCGATCCGACCATTCCCCATAACAATTTTCTTCACTTCTCAACGAAACAAACCACCCTAATATTACTCAAACTAATTTTGAGAAACATTTTAAAGGCTTCTTCGCAATTAGTTACAGGTATATACTCAAGCTCAAAGTAAACACAACTGAAAGCGTGATCGGGAAGGATGTCGATTCGTCATCATCAAACAAAAGTGAGCTTCATCGCTAAACAAAATTCGCTTATAAATATCGGGATCAACGACAATCTCGTTTTGGACCCATTCACCGAATCTACGCCTTGCTGGGTGATCGTGTGGCTTCAATTCTGGCACGACTTGAATTTTGTAAGCACGCAAACCAAGATTTTAAAGGCTTCTTCGCAATTAGTTACAGGTATATACTCAAGCTCAAAGTAAACACAACTGAAAGCGTGATCGGGAAGGATGTCGATTCGTCATCAGAATCTGCACTTTGGGGCATTGGTTATAATAGAGTGCTGTATACATGCGGAAGGTGAAGGCTTATTTACAGATCTGTACCGACTTTCCTGACGAATTTCAGTCTTTTTTTGTAGAGTTTTCGAGTTGAGGTGACTTTTTGTTATTCTGTTCTATAGGCATTACATTGAAGTGTCAACAAGTATTGGTGTTGCATTAAATGTATACCGTACCGTACAAATACTTTGGCTTATTACAACCCTGAACACAAGATCTTCAATTTATGCTCACGTAACTGAAGCGTGTTCCTGTTTTTAATGGAATTTTTAATACATAAGGTCTTTTTATATAGGTTTGGAACTTTGAAATGAAGTAAAACAAAAAAAAAATTAATTGACTTTGAATTTACTTCATTCGAAGGATAATCTGGCATTATAATTCAAATATGACTTCTGGCATATGACCGCCACGGGTGGCTCAGACGTAATCTAATCTGGAGGTCCAATTTTCGATGACTTTTTCCAACATTTGTGGCCGTATATCGGCAATAACGCGACGAATGTTGTCCTCCAAATGGTCAATCGTTTCGGGCCTGTCAGCGTAGACTAGCGACTTCACATATTCCCACAGAAAAAAGTCTAGCGGCGTTGAATCGCACGATCTCGGAGGCCAATTCACGGGCCCTAAACTTGAAACTATGCGGTTACCAATTCAATAAATCAATTGTGGCACGAGCTGCGTGACATGTTGCGCCGTCTTGTTGAAACTACAACTCCTGCACATCATGGTTGTTCAATTGATGAACGAAAAAGTCAGTAATCATAATTTCGTTTTTAAAGAAGTAGTGACCAATGATTCCACCAGCTCATAAAGCACGCCCATCAGTCAGTCTGGATGAAACGGTGTCTCAACATACACTTGACGATTATCATAACTCCAACTACGGAGTTCTGTTTATTGACGTATCCATTCAAACAAAAGTGAGCTTCATCGCTAAACAAAATTCGCTTATGAATATCGGGATCAACGACAATCTTGTTTTGGACCCATTCACCGAATCTACGCCTTGCTGGGTGATCGTGTGGCTTCAATTCTGGCACGACTTGAATTTTGTAAGCACGCAAACCAAGATCTTTCTGCAAAATCTTCCATGAAATGGATGGACACATATCCAATTCCTGTGCACGATGGCGGATAGACTGACTCGGGTCTTCTTCCTATACGCTACGCTCTACAGCAGCAATGACTTCTTCTGTACGCATTGTACGAAGTCTTTGTAGGTGTGTATCATCATTTAGAGTAAACGTGGTGCAAAAACGTTCCATAGTTAATCAAATTGATTGCTCTGATGGACGAATATGTTGACTTTAAAATGGACGAAGTGCGCGATATGTATATCAAAATAAATTTGCATAATTTGGAAGCGTTGTTCAGGAGTCAGTCTATTCATCTTTAAATGTCAAAAACCAAACAAAACATAAATTACTTGAAAGCGGACAAAATGGCCGCCTGTTGAAAAGTGTTGCCAATTCAAAGTTCTATACCTTTTTTAAAGACACCCTTTATATTAGTTGTGAGTGTTAAACTTTCCTTATCTCTATATTTATCAAATGAGAATCTTAAAATCTTTCAAACTACGTATCATTCAGTTTTCACAAATGATTCTAGATAAAAATTACTCCAAAAATGTCTGGTCTCATTTTCGTTAGGCCACTGTATATACACGTGTTCTTTACAGTTGAATCCATTATTCATGATAACTGGCATTGACCCTGCGGCGAAATTCACTGACACGTGGAAAGATATTAGAAACCCGCGCAAAATATTATTGAAACACGAATAGATATGTCGAGCGAGCATATAATCATTGTGTAAACAATTTTCTGGGGGAAGTGAGAATATTTCATACAATGGGTAAACATTACACATGGAAATGTATAGGATATAATTGAGGACAAAGTCTCTGAGACGGTTATTTGTTAATTCGCATACTCTTGTTAATTTGTGAAGAGTTATTTAGCAACTTATCTGAAAGAACAATTCGTTAAGGCCAGTCTCAACTCACACTGCAGGTTAATGGACTGACACATATCAGAAAACACTACTCCCCTGGCTAATAACACGACAGGTGTCAGTACAGGATTCTTCACAAAAGTGATTCCTGCATATGCTGTTGGCGATACAACTGCTGGAATCGATATTCAATTATTGGAACACACATGTAGACCGGTTTCGGGCTAGTTGGCCACTCGTCAATGTAAGGTAGTGTCATCATCAACAAAAAGTCGATGATTTTCAATAATTCAACATCGAACTCTTTTCAGAGTATCATTCCTCGAACTAGATTGAAGCGAACGACAAACACTATATTTGTCTTTGCCGCATGTATCCGTGAACGAGGTAAAACCGCATATCCGAATCGCCCAATTCCTCTAATAAGAAAAAAACTTCACATATAGTAAGGGGGCATACTTGAAGACTGGCTGTAAATCAAATCATCTGAAAGAACTATTCGTTCAGGCCAGTCTCAACTCACCTACGCAGGATATATTCCAACGCTCTTCGTGGAGACAAAGGAGACTAAATATTCTGGTGAATCATTTGAAATATCGTTCTGTCGTATCAAATGTCGAAGAATACCATTTCAATTAGAATTCCAATATCGGAATTCCAAAAATCTCGGCATTAGAAAAATGAATACATCGAAAGAGCAGGCGAGATTAGTCAGTCCCTAATCATAAAATGAGTTTAACCTCTTACGATTGATAACCTTTAAAATTCAGAATTTGTGGCGAGTTAGAAATAAACAAGGTTTTTTTTTATATAGAGGTGTGATTCATAGACAGGTTGATCATAATGAAGAACATTTTACATTGAGAGTTTCCTTATCGGTAGAATGCTGTGCGGTTTAAATAACGCCCCTCCTACTTGGCAAAGCCTGATGAACATAAATCACGATAAAAACTAATAGACACGTCATACCTGTGGAGTAATGAGGACGTAAATTGAATAGGGATGTGCGTAATTGTATACATTTTTCCATAAGTCAGGGAAAAATAACAATGAATATATCATATATGGAGAGAGAAGGGCTAACCACTCAATTCGTCAAGAAGTCAAGTGAAACATTCTCCTATCCCTGTCGAACAAAAAATAACCCTTCTTACCTCGTGTACATCAATCTCGCGATTCCAATAACCTCGCTCGCCCGACGGACGAATACATCAACGGATTATTCGAGAAGGGAGAGAAGACGCAACCTGAATTCTAATTACCAAACACACAATCCCCTTTCGCCGAGGTCGGATTATTATCTAACCACAGCACGCACGTTTCGCTCTCTCTATCTACCATATGGAAAGATGAAAGGCAATTCCGAGCTCGCTAATGAACAGTATCCCTCCGTCGTGCGATTACGTCAGATGACGGAATGACGAAATAATAAAGCCTGCTTTGATGTCGTTCGTTCGTGTTGGAAGAGACGTTGATGGCAGCTATCCTGAAGGAGAATATGACGAATTTATCGACTACGCTGACGAATTTATCGTCTACGCTGACGAATTTATCGACTTCGTTGACGAATTTATTGACTTCGTTGGCGAATTTATCGACTACACTGACGACAACAAGAAAGAGCCAAAGAGTTCGCTGAATAGATTATAGAAGCACACATCTAATGAACTGAAGAACTGACTGTTTATGACGGTATAGGGAGCAAATTCAGGAACCCCGTCATCTCCTAGTTTCTTTGTTAGCCATCTTCAACATTCTTTTACCTCTCAGATCGGCGACTTATAAGGTATTCTGTCAATATCCCTAATCTATATGAGCTTTGGAATACAGAGATTTATCAAAACTAAATAGTTTTCTGAGGAGCAATTTCCTTCAAGGAATTCAAACATTTTCCGTTCCAATAGAACTGTATTCTGCAGTTTCAGTGACACAGCTGTAGCAGCGACAAAGCTCACCGTCAGGAATCAAGATTACCTGATTTTTCTTTGTGAATACCTTACAGTCCTAATTCAAAAGTGAGACTTCATTATATTGCAAATTGGCTCTCTGATAATGATGAAATAAAATCTCACCAGAAACATGTCTCTATAGCATATACATTACATAAGGAGGTTGCGTTAATGGCCATGTTACGATTGCGCACGGCTGGTGTAAACCTCGAAGTAGGAATGGGTCAATTGGGGCTGAGCCTATGGCTGGAAAGGACAGGATGGACGGTGACCTAGAAGGACAACTCCTTGGGAGGATGTACAATGGGTCACATGTAGCCTAAGTGCTGTGGGCTTACACTCACCCTCCCTACTCCACAGATACAGAGTATATACATTTTTCTGAAAGCAGATGACGGTACTTACGAAGGGCTTGGCAAGTTTGAATCTCAGCCCTATCAATTTCTCAATCCGTCTTGGATTGAGGAATTGATAGGGCCGAAATTAAAAGATGGGACACATCTTACAGCCCCAGCTGGGCTTGTAAGATGTGTCTGTTACGCAACTGTTTATGACTTCAATTTCAGTGATATATCAATAATGTATACTGTCAGGTTTGGTTTTCTCATGAACTATTATATATATTCAATCAAATTTTCAATACAATTTTGCTCGGAAGATATAGTCGACAAACTAATTCAATTCGTGCATTAAAGTAATAATAACTCTAATATAGATCTTTCTCACATTCCCACAGTCAATATTGGAGAGGTCCGGGGATCTTGCAGGTCCGGACCTGCAAGGTCCCCGGCTCAGACCGGCTGATAGATCAAAGAAAACGAAAGAAAAATGCCAATGATTATTGAATTATTTATTAATGAGCGAATACGCTAAACATATGTATTATAAAAAGCGAGTTAATGAAGAAACGCTTCCAAGCATGTAAAACATATGCGACATTCAATTAATTAGAATAGCATTAAGCGAGCAGCACCCTTCGAAATCCATCCCCTCCCTTTAATCAGTTATATCTCGATTAAAAGCATGAGAGCGCACCTGCTCATTCTCGTTATCTACACTGTTATAGAGACGGTAGCGGGTTTAGGTTTTCCATCAGGAATTCAGCCAGCACTTTGCTTGATTGTTATCAAGTCTCATTGAAAGAGGGGCTCTTGATGGTTAGTCGAGACAAAGGGGGTTGTTGAATGAAATAAACGTCGAGTTAATACAAACGAACATCCGTATTGGACAGAAGAATTTTCTGCAACTGATTCGATGCGTCCACTGCCACGAGATGTCGCCTAAAAACTCAAGGAAAACAAAAAAAGTCAAAATGTCCTTTTGTATTATTGAACAATAACAGTTTAAAGGGTCAATCATGTGATCTTGTCTGAAGTAGAGGATTTAGCCAAAGAGAAAATTGTTTTCCCACAAAGCTGTAATCCTTTTCTTACGAATGAAGATTAACTTTGGGATCCTAAATATCAACAACGAATGCTGTAGGTAAATTGTATTGAGCGCAGTTAGGGCATTTTGCAACAATCGGCGAGAAGGTTGTTAATGAGACCTGTCGTTCCAATGGATATTTAATATTTCATGAACAGCTGGAAAAAGTTCGGGAAATTTCTGAAATGAAATGACTCTATTTTTTTGATGTTTTCAACTTCTTACTTATCTGAAAAGAATGTCAGAACTGCTTATGCATATCTACTTAGACAAAAAAATTGTCGAAGGGCTCACTATGAACTCGATTTTGAGGATAATTTTCTGATTCTGGGAATTATTTCCTAGGGACTCCCAAGATCCTTTTAACCACGGCTTAATATTCCTGATTGTTCTATACCTGATTGTTCTCGCTAACCATGATTGTGAAAGCTTATTTTCTTATATTGCTATCTTTTGAAATAACTAGTTATTATGGGGAGCTAACTTACACTGTTTAAACGTATATTACGATATATAAATTGAACAACGAATTTTCTAATTTCCCTGACATTTGAATTATTTTACCTAGATTTGGCATACTTTGTGGTCCGACTGACTACAGCAGCAGCAGCTCTCCCATCTTTTTCGTTTTGAAATCAATGTCTTCTGTTTATTCGGGCAAATCTGGAAGTTGAGATCTCTTCTTCTTTTTTTAAGAGGAATTTTAATGGCCTTAGTCTTTGGGGCCTACCGACCTAGAGTTACTCACATATTTAAAAAAAACAAACAACAAAGGACGTCATCCTACGCTAAGCCTCACACCCAATTTTTGAGTGGGATCTAGAACAGATTACGCGAGAAGCAACTTTAAATGATGGTTCTATTGAAATAAATCTTGTTGGATTATAAATAAACCAGCACTGCGAACTCAACGCGCGGAAAATGAATCCATCACCCGACGACGAACATAGTTATTTTAATACGGTAATTGAGCATTGTTAATTATACGAATCGTGAATCCCGCTGCCAGTTCACCTGCTACGATCGTTAGTTAACATCGAATGAATATGCAAAACACAATTTGCTGCCGCAATCGATGATATAAATTGACTAGCGTAACAACGATCCGATGAATGACTCTGTTTATACATTCCCGAGCGGCTACCAGCTCGTTACGAGAAGGCCATGGATCGATAAAACATGTGCGACGGTGACGTTATTATGGCTCAGTTCATGATCTCTGATCGTTTTTTGTAATACATGGCAATGGGTTTTTCAGCCTCTTAGTATTCTGATAAATAAAGTCTTTACTACAGAGCCCTAATAGAGTTAATCAGTTTCTTCGAAGGCAATTGAAAGATTTTTCGTCTCAATGCCTATTTTGAGAAGAACAAACATCAGAACTCATATGCAGTAACATCCGAACATCTTCTGGACTATAATAGGTACAATGTGCTGGACTATGCTGACGACTTAGTCATCCTATTCCAGGCAAATATAATACCACAATGAGGAAACGCATGCACCAGACACTGCTGATGCAAATCGACCGAAGTAGCCTTCGCCAAAAGGACCAAGATGTAGCAACTAGGACCTCTATAACTCCAAGGTGAAGGGATGACTGTCGAGGGATGTTAAATATCTGGGAGTGAGTGTAGACCCCAGACTGACCTGGAACCAACATTTAGACAGGATTAAATAAAGGCAAAGGAGGTGCGTGGCTGGGTAGGTACCCGTCAGGATGTGCTGGCTATAATGAGTCTTGGTGAATGGGCGCTGACAAAGTTGGAGGAAGATCCACATTTCTATCGAAAAATTGTGTTCAGCAACGAGTCTCATTACTGGTTGAATGGATACGTTAACAAGCAAAATTGCCACATCTGGAGTGGAGACCAGCCAAAAGCATTGCAAGAGCTACCGATGCATCACGAAAAAGTCACTGTTTGGTGTGGATTATGGGTCGGTGGCATCATCGGGCCGTACTTCTTCAAAGACGACAATGGCCGGAACGTTACTGTGAATGGCGAGCGATACCGTGTGATGATTTACGACTTTTTTTGCCCAGAATGGGAGAATTGGACATATCTGACATGTAGTTTCAACAAGACGGTGCCACATGCCACACGGCACGCGAAACAATGGCCCAATTAAGAGCCGCCTTCGGTGAACAGTTTATCTCACGTTTGGGGCCCGTCAATTGGCCGCCTAGATCGTGTGATTTAACGCCTTTGGATAATTTCCTGTGGGGTCATGTTAAGGCTCATGTATACAGGGATAAACCAGCAACGACTGACGCTCTGGAAGCCAATATTGAAGCATTTATACGTGAAATACCGGTCGATATGTTGAAAAGAGTGCACCAAAATTGGACCTTGCGCATAGGCCATCTGAAGCGGAGCCGCGGACAACATTTGCATGAAATCATTTTCAAACATTGAATTCTATTGATCGTTCTATCGATTCCAATAAAGATTTCATCAATGTTTTCAATTTTTTGTTGTTGTTTTGAAAATCAAATCCTGTACCTCTTAGTAACACTCTCATATACTCAACCTCCTTTCTCTTCATCTCGTTTAAGAGGTCCTGGTACCCCAGACATCAAGTTCAAGAAGACGTGGTCCATTACAAGGTTCCATAACAATGATGAGAAGACGTTTCAAAATATTTTCTGATCACATATCATTTTTTCCCACCAACCCCAAATATATATTCATCATTGCTTCAACAAGAAAAACAAGTACTCACCTTGTTCTCGGTTTTCATCTTCTTCGCCGGAGGCGGCGTGTAACTCCTATCGTCCGTATTCGGCATCGACGCGGAAAGCTGCTGCGCCTGCGCAACAGCCCCGCTCCCACTTCCCGACGCCGCCGCCACCTTTGCCTGCTCCGGCTTGGCGGCCGAGCCTTGCGCCGTCGCCGCGGCTGGGCTTGGTGGCGGACCCGGAGGAGACGGTCCCGAAACAGACCCCTGCGGCGGCCCGGGCCCCGTGCTGCGCGGCGGTCCCGCTTGAGGCGCGCTCACGCGTATCATACCGTTCATTTCCGCACTGGGAGTTTGCGCGACGAGTTTCACCGACGAAGACGTCGACGACGACGTAACGGAAGAGTTCGAACCGGAAGAAGAGGAGGAGGCGTGCTTCTCACGCGCTTTGTCTCTGCGGTGCCCGCTGGAGCCGCGCTTACCGTTTCCGGAGCCAAGGGGGCCAGGGGTGGTCGCCGTTGGGGGGACTACGGCACCGAGGTGCTTTGGCGTGTTCTGCGGAGGCAGCTTGGGGTCGGTTTGGTCGGCTACACCGCCGTTCAGCTCGTTGGACTTGACGATCTCGTGCTTAGCCTCGGAGGTCTTGGTACCTGGTTTCGTCCGCTTGATCTTCATCTTAAGGCCCTTGTCGGCGACGGCGGAGTGCTCGATATGCATTTTGGCCGTGGCCTGAGCTTTGGAGGCCTGCGGGCCGCCATTAGCCGCCATGCCCACGTCGGTCGTTTTCTCTATGTCTGCATCCAAATCGATGATGAGGTCGCCAATGCCTATGTCCCACTCGTTGTCATCGTACTCGAAGTTGGAAGGTTGCTGCTGCTGCTGACCTGTCGTCGTAACGGTCTGGTTGTTGATGATCGTCTGTTGGTGGTGGTGGTGATCTGATGGCTTCGCCGTGGCGTTCAAGCTCCTGCTGGAGTCCGCCACCCTCGGTCGGTGGTGGCCCGCTTCTTGCGAGCTGGATCTCATTGGGGTCGCCATGCCGGGCTAGTCCGGGCCCCGCCGCCGAGTCCCTGCCCCGCGGCGCCCGATAACTCCTCACGCTGCATTTTATCCCTGCGAACAAAAGAAATATCGGATCAGTCGAGGAAAACATCAAATAAATCATGAGAACATCATTTACGAAAACTGTTCGATATTCAAAGAATTCGAGCTGTGATAGCCGGAGGGATTGTTGGCTGTGGTCTGCAGGTTTTTTGATATCTAACGTTCAGTCTATAACAGCGGTCGATATTATCGAAGGAGATGAAGCACAGTGCTCAGTCCCAGTCCCAAGTTGTATGCTCTGTGACGAAAACTAGAATACTGCACCCGTTATCTCATCGCCCCTGATAATGTATAGACGAAATGTTGGGAACAAGAACCTTTATTATATGACGATCAAGCACAGGAAGTAGCTTTTGTGTTTTTAATGTCAATCGGTAACATTAATGGTGGAACTTTCGATGATAATCTCCTTTCAATTTCCTTTACATTACTTTACATTACAATAATGGACGGTGCCAGCGTCCCTGACGGCCCTGACGTCAAAATGTCTTGTTCTATTAAATCAACCTTTCTGGAAATGAATTATACCTTGGTACTTATAGCCAATTACAATTCTTCTGTAGTACTGAGATTTCTGAGACACCCAAAAACTTCTCAAAATACTTCTTTGGCAGAGAAATACGTAACCATATGTTATGATATTGGTTAGGTATGATTCAGAAGAAACTAGCCTCCATTTGAAGCTATCTTCAAAGAATTGAACACCACCGTTTATGTTGGAACACTTTCTTCTATGCACTTTACTACATCTTCTCTCTATTATTAATACTCAAATTATGATCTCTCAACATTTAAAGGATTCAGCGTAACCGCCAGTGGTAAAAATAACATCTCCCCCTTAAACTAACGGCCCTACTGAATAGTTCTCCCAGAACTGATCCTTGTGGAATATCAACCCTCTCTGAGGCAACTCTTCATCAAAGTATGATTCCACTTTAAAATCGGCGAGTGCGAGTGCCATATCATTCCGATAAAACGACATCCAATTGTCATTGGTATGTGCAGAACTGAATCGAATAGAGGCCTTTCGTCGACTGCAACTGGGTTTCAAGTACGAGTACGTAACTTGATTACCGGTTAACGTAAAGCGCTCGAATAATGGTTCACAGTGCCGCAAACTAGGATAGCGTGACGTGAATTTCTATTACATGTAATACGGCTCACACGATGGAAGGGGTGGATAACTTTGAAACTGAAAGAAAACCAAACTAAAATTTTTGAAGCAGGGAAATAACCGACGAAGCAACTTTATATTTTACATTCTATTTCAAACGAACGGAACACGTCACATACAGCAGTGGGAAAATGTTTTCACCTCCGAGAGTGCATACAAAATAAGCAGTACCTGGACCTGAAGGCTGCGGCCTAGTCGCTTCTGAAAAGAGGGTATAGTCGAAGTAAACGATATTGTGCACATTTAAAGTTGGAGGCACTCTCAAAGGCCAAAAGAAAACAATACATAGAAATGAACCGGCAGCGAACTAGTCCGCGTAGACTGTAGACTTGACAGTTCGTTTTGGATACCTAATTTTTAATAACCGTGTTTTATGATTGGCTGAAGAGTCATAAAATTAAATTTGAAGTCATGTTACGGTGACGAATAGAAATCGGGGAATGCGGCCTTGGTTATCGCCGTCGTATTCAGTTCAGGAACTGATCGCGATTTGAGTGTTGAAATTCGATGTTAGTGCAGTTATAATTACTTGAAAATTTTGTTATCTGTTTAAAATGTGGCGTCCTTGGACAAGTACTGATAGTTATAACGAGTGTGATAACAACGCAGGGTTTTTCCTAAGTAATGATTCCAATAGCGATGGGGAACAATCCGAAAAAGAGATACCAGTGAATAAGATTCGGATGCATTTGAATATTGAAACACAGAGAGTATGTTTCAAAGTATATAAGAATCCACATCTCAAGTTTGGTTTCGAGGGAAACAAACTATTACAAAANTATGTAAACTAATTTATTCACATAAAAATCTGCCACTGTTTCGATAAAAAAACAGAGTAACGTTCAAAATTATGTTTGCTAACAATTTAAAATTGTATGACAAGTTTCTACGGTCGATAAGCTCATATAGATAATTCATTTTTGTTACTTTCCGATAATATCCAAAGATACTTTTTGAGAAATTGTTTTCACCCCCGGTTTCCATTTCCTTCCATATACAGGGTGTGAATTAGAAAACGTCCCACCTTTAATATCCTCCTTCCAGTGAACAATATAGGAATCGAAAAGACAGCTCAATTTTATTGTCAATGGGGACACTTTCAAAGACTATTTATAGCCCTCGTGATTCAACCCCATAGGAGGGGTAGACCCTTAGAATTTCAAATAGGAAGAGGGGTCGAGTGGCACATCATTTTGATGGGCGTTCAATTCTGCTTCCAATGGTACCCTGACTTATTTTTTCACGAGCATTTTCCAAAAAATAGAGGGTAACAAATAGTCCTGGATGTCTGCCCCCCTTGACAATAAAATTGACCTATTTTTTCGATTTCTCATATTATTTGCTTGAAGGAAGATATTACGAGTTGAAAGCTTTTAAATTGACACCCTGTATAACTCTCCGCTTCAACTATTCACTGAGCCTCATAAGTTCCTAAGTAAAAACAACCAATCATTTACTTCACCGTGCATTCGTATCGAGCTAACTGTACAAGCAAAAACACCGCCGTCTACCCATCCGGCAAATAAACTCATTACTATTAAAGCCCGGGGGCGCGCATTCTTAACGAACTAATTATAATCCTGATCTATCGATGAAAGACAGGAAGTTTTTTTCTTTCATCGAAGCGAAGACAAATTACGAAACTGTGAATGAGAAATACTTTATTAGCATTGTCCGTCGCCTACTTTCATACAATTGCTAATAATTTATGTATCTTCAATATATTTCAAGATCTTATCCGCTGCTTTTTCAATGGTTCCGGTTTGCTGTTAGCAATTAATGAAAGGAAGTGATGAATGTCATCAAGAAGAGGGAAGAATCTGTTCTGTTCTGTCTGTTCAAAATCTGTTTTTCCGTTAATCAGCTGTCGCTCCCATACGAACGACAACTCTCAGGGGGGCAGGACAATTATTTTTTTTTATGATGAATTTTCTACAATGATTGGACAATTGAAAGATACATTTCGTTATCTTGCAAACCTTATACAGGAAAGAATGTGAACGTTCACGGCCGGAGATAATGTGTGCAAGCTATTTTCTGTTTTTTTTTTGTCCGTAGTCTCCAGGGTTTCATGCCTGACGTTTCGTCTACTACTGCGGCAGACATTATCAAGAGCGATGTGGTAACGGTCGCAGTGGCCGAGTTGGTGCTTCTCAACTAGTTATTGAAGTGATAAAATAATGTATACAGAACCAGGTCAGGAAATGGATCAATAATAAACAAATAATATTGGAGAAACATGCCAGGAAACAGACGGGAGTACTTAGTGCTTTGAGCGATACAAATCACAAGATACGTAGAGAAACATAAAATTTATCGAATATTGGTACACATATTCAACTGAATGGGAACAAAACTGACTGGTTTGATGGTTTATTAAACTGCGTTATTATTGCTCGCCCAACTTGACTAATAGTCTATTTATGACTTTACAGCTTTCTGCTGTCCCAGAAAACAACAAACCCAGAAATAAAACGGATAACTGCGATCGTTATCAGACCACCGCACTAACAATTGAAGACGATGCACATTTATGTAGAAGAAAAAGTGCTATTGTACACTCGATTTGGTGCCTCACAACTAGGGTGGGCTCGCAAATGGATTTTTAATGTTCACCTCGAATATGGAACGGCCGTATTCTCGTCACGGAAATCGCGCGTTCTTTCATTCTTTCGCTTTCAACCTTGCAGTCATGCATCAAATTGGCGTCGGAATTTCTTGTTTTATCGTCACCGAACGATCGATCGTTTTACGCAAGGTTGCGCCAAATATGCCGGAAAAAGGACGCACCCAGAAGTGTTTTCTTGTCGGTGTTTCACCTATCTCGTTCGGTAATGAACGTGGAAACCGGGTTATTTCCTGTCCTATTAAATAAAATAAGCTCGATAAAAATCAAAAGAAAAAGAAAAGTTGGCCATTGCAACTTATTGAATGATTTTGATACAAAGAAGTTTATCTGTTTCGAGTTTAGAACACGTCGATGTCTTCAAGCATGGAGGTGATAAAAATATGTGAAAGGATCTTCAAGTATCCATATTGGTCCAGTCATCTTAGTCAAAATTAGGTGACTCTCCCGTAATTTGAGATACCCAGCTATAAACTCGTATAAACTTGAATTTTCACATCCTAAAAGTTGTCACGAATCCTACATATAGTAGGGTGTACGCAACCATTAAAATCTAAGGTCAAAGGTCACAAAAATCGACTTTTTGCACATTTTTGCAAATATCTCGTTTCCTATGGGGTTTTCGCTATTTATATTCATTATAAATATTGTAGAGGATTGAATTCCATACATCTTTTGTTCCAACGAGTTTTTTATACATTGAATCATTTTCGAGATATAGAGGGAGGAAAACGCGTTGTTAGAGCGTTAAGGTCAACCGTTAGTCCCTGTTAAAAACAGCCCATATAAAGTTTAATTATTACACTAGTTTACAGCCAATTTACGACTGTAATGCTAAAAGCAGTGTTTTGTTAATTTTGGGTCCCTAAATGTGAAAATAATAGTAAAAATTTCCTAACACGTAAGATTTTTTCACAAAAATTTAATGAACACATTTCAAATTTGCTTTTTCCCTAAATCGATGAAATTGTTTAAAATTTAACAACACAGCGTCTAAAACAAGTTTAAAAGCCGTTCTGCTCCATAATGGTAACAAAAGACCCTCTATTCCTCTTGCACATGTAGTTGCATGAAGGAAACACGCGAAAGTATGTCACTTATTCTAAATGCAACAAGTTATAATACGTTTAAGTGGAAAATATATGGTAACCTAAAAGTCATAGGACTATTACTAGGTCTTCAGGGCGGATTTAAGAATTTTTGCTGTTTTCTTTGCCTTTGGAACAGTAGGGCAACACAGAGCCATTATCAAGTAAAATAATGGCCTCCGAGAGATAAATATATTCCAGGTCAAGCTAACGTGAATAATATACCTCTTGTTAATCCCAAAAACGCTTTGTTACCTCCATTACACATTAAACTGAGGTTAATGAAAAATTTTGCAAAATTATTAGACAGAGAAAGTGATGTGTTTAAAGATCTTAAACACGTTTTTCCATAATTAAATGACGTAAAGCTCAAGGAAGGTATATTTGTTGGACCACAAAATAGAAAACTACTAAGTGATCAACAGTTTGATTAAAAATTAAGTAATTTTGAATTAGCTGCGTGGAGTTCTTCCAAAATAATTGTTTTGGAGTTTTTAGGAAACAAGGAAGTGGAAAATTACGAAACAGTTGTAGAACTACTTGAACACTACTGCAGAATGGGATGTCGCATGTCTCTCAAAATCCGTTTCTTGCACTCCCATTTGAATTTTGGTGCTGTCAGTGACGAACAAGGGGAAAGGTTCCACCAAGACATTTTGAAAATTGAGCAACGTTACCAAAGCAGATGGGATGCAGTAATGATGGGGGGCTATTGTTGGTTCCTTATGACTGAAAACGATGTAACATATAAACGAAAGTAAACATGGGCAAAAAGGTTATGCACAAAAGACTACATCATTTGAATGCTTTTTTCATGTGTATTGTAAATAAAGTCTGTTATTCTCAAAATATATTGTTTTTTCTTGTTTTATCTTATATTTCCTTAAAATCTTTACGTGATGGAAAATTTTTGATGTTGAAGTCGCAGTCAGGATGCTTTAAACTCTCATGTATAGCCATTATAATATTAGTCGCAATTTTTTTTTGTTGGCTTGTGGAATTAAGAGACAAACTTTAATTACATTTTAATTATATTCCTGAAAAGTGACAAAAACGTTTTTGAAAGCGTTTGAGAAACTGCCGAATGTGGCTCAACTTGCAGCAGCATTTGAAAAAAAAACTGCCCGGTTCAAAGATCAAATTGATAATGCCCGGTTCAAAGATCAATTGATAATGAAATTCAAATCTTGTTGACAGTCTGTAATGCTTCAAAATAAGTGGACAGTATCCATTATCTTCATTATGATATTAAGTCAAGTCTACAGAACTGTGCAGTTATCAAATATTCCACAAACAAGTGCAGCAGCTGACCAATATTTCAATCGTATTTATTATCAAGTTCAAACTTGTTTAGGGCATGATTTGAAATACTGAAAAAAAAATTGAAATAAAAGTTATAGGGAATCCTCTACAACATTGATAATGAATAATAAGAATAGCGAAAAACCCATAGGAAACGAGGTATTTGTGACCTTTATCCTTAAATTTTAATAGCTCCGTATACCCTACCGTATATAGATTTTGAGACAACTTTTGGAATGTGAATATACAAGTTTATAGGTGTTTATAGCTGGGTATCTCAAATTCCGAGGTGAACTTACTAAGATGATTGGAGTAGGTATATATGTTCGTCCCAATGGATACTTATTATATTCCTAAATTGGTTCCGCTGTTCAAATGTTAATACAAACCCTAATGTACTTTGTTTCCTTAAGGAAAGTTCACCATTGGGAACATTTATTCCTCCAATGGAAACAGTATCTGGTGTTGATGAATTATTAATGTTATAATATAATACAGTCCACTATTATATTTTTGCAATTGTTCAATGCTTATTACTGGAATTTTTCCACGACACAAAACCGTTATTTTAACACCCCGATACATGTTTCGAAACACGTGTCTAGGTGTTAAAATAACGGTTTGGTGTTGGGAAAAAACTCCAGTAACATTCATTACTACACCAAAAGTTCCAAACAGTGCAGAACATGTTCAATGCTATTCAAAAAACCATCACTGTTTCACTACGATTCACTACGATTCAGACATTTCTTTGAACGAGTATAATGAAACTGAACTGAAGCGATTAAATTCAGTAAGCGGCAAAAAATTCCTTCGAACTCGATACTAATCGGAATTGCGTATATCAACGCTGCCAAGAAGCGTCGGTCGTAGCAAGACCGATAGGCATACTTTTGAATTCAAATTGAAACGCATTCTTTCGAATGCGACTTCGATATTTTTGTTAGCGAAACAGATTACAAACGCAGACAAAGCCCTATTAGCTTTGAACGGACAACGTGTTACCTCAGAGCTAGTACTAGAGTGATACCAAGAGCTAGCCAAAGCCTCGGTAGATAATAACATTATCCTGTGGTGGATTAAAGGGCACGACAGGAGTAAAGGTAATCGCATCGCTGACTCTTTAGCCGAGGAAGCGGCTGGACTAAGAATTTTAGGACCCAGTGGCACCTCAGCCTGATGACTTCGACAATTGCGGAACTAGTCAAATGTTATACTCATGCTCAATCCTTAAAGAGATGGGACGAAATCAAAGGGTGTAATCTTGCCAGCATCACCTTGGGCGACCCTGGGAAACTGGCGCCGAAGAAACATCTAGCAATGACCAGGAAAAATCTACGCCTAAGAGTAGGATTTCTGACTGGCCACTGTTAACTAAGAAAACACCTCCATAATATTGGGCTAGTGGACACACCTCTATGCAGGACGTGTGAACAGGAAGATGAAACACTGTTGGATATGTCCTATGCAAATGTCCGGAGTTATCGTCAAAAAGAGAGTGTGTTAGGCGAATCTTAGCCTACACCTGCCGATATAAAAGAGATGTTTCCCAGAGACCTGTCAACCTCCTTGGAAATGACAGGATGGACGATGACCTAGGAGGACAACTCCTAGGGAGGATGTACAATGGGTCACATGTGACCTAAGTGCTGTGGGCCTACATTCACCCTCCCTACTCTACAGATACGAGTGTAATGAAACTGAACTGAAGCGATTAAAATCAGTCATGCATTTCCGATTGCTTTAGGCTGATTAGAATACTTCTCTATTAGAGAGCTTCTTTATCTTTAACATTATCAATCGATATAATCAGCGGCAATAAATTCCTTCCAATAACTCGATACTAATAAATTGATGGATGTAGCCGTTACTACGTGGTGAGAGATCATAATGGAAAGAGAAATGAAAATCTATGTTTTTTACAACTTTTTTTTAAACTCAGTTTTTAGTTTATTGTATAAGTTTGAGAATGTCCATATAGGACGAAACTACAGTAACGTTAGTTACAAAAAGTGGTAAAAAACATAGAAATTTTCATTCCTCTTTTCAACTCGATACTAATCGGAATTGCGTATATCAACGCTGCCAAGTAGCGTCAGTCGTAGCAAGACCAATAGGCATGTTATTTTCTACGGATAATCCTGTGGACCAATTGATTCTTTCATTGATTGCTGAGATGAACAACTAAACTGTCATTTAACGTATTTGAAACCGAAATATTCATTATCTGTGATCTTTATAATATGACTCATATTTTTTGTGTGATTCATCACAAAACAACAACAATTTTTTGCCTTAACATGAAAAGAATAGGATTGCGAGTTTTATTTTTTCTTTCAAACCAGTTAGCATAATGATAGTTGATTCATATTTGTTGTATTGCAATTCATTAAAAAATATGTTATTTTCCAACATGAAATGAATAGGAATGCAAGTTGTTTTATTCCTTTTTTTTTCAACCCATTACCACCAGGTGTGAAGTGTGATATGAATATATCACTACAGAAAAATCTTTAAGACTCTCTGAGAGCGGTGCCTGTGTGAAATTAGCGATTCATATTGGATTTGAATCCGTGGAGATTAAATCCATTTGGATTTGAAAAAACGTTCTCAGTGAGTTGATTCTACATAAACGCCGTTTTCTAAATGAAAGAGTTCTTGAACAGTGAAGTTCGAGGTGTACTAAATGGACTGTCAAAATGATGAGCAGCGACAGTCCGTCGCGTATTTCTGATATGTACCGCTCTTAGTGGAATCAAATGTGCCAAGTCACTTTAACACTTCCCGTAAAAGTATCTATAGAAGAGAGATACATTTCCAACCTTTCTTCGATGTAGCAGACTATTAAGGTTGCAAGTGATGTTCGCGTCTCCAATCAGGTGGATGGCTCTTTTCTAGATGGAATCCAGCAGCTTCAGGGTATATTTAGAGGCGGAGCTCCATACATAAGGACAATACTTCAAAGAAGGTATGATCTGAGCTTTATAAAGCATTGAAAGTTGCTGAGGTGTCTACAGTTTTCTTGTTCGGAACAGTGTTCCAAGCTTTTTAGAAGCAGCCTTGACAATATTAACGACATGATTGTGCAAAGACATATTGGTGTCCATTTTAACCCCCAACAAACTCAATGTCTGATCTGACATTATTATATCCGGTTCGGAGACATTCATTTTTTGGAGAGAATCAATGCCTGGATATTTGTGGCATTGAATTGAACTTGGTTACTTTCACTCCAATTCGAAATTACTTCTAGATCCTCATTCAACCTCCTGCTGCCAGTGAAGATGTGCATCCGCAGCCGATTACCTGGAATCCAAATGTAATGATGAGAGAAGTGTGCTGTCCTCAGCAAAGCAATATATTGTTGATATACAATAAAAAGAGGGTTGGAGAGAATATGGATTCCTGGGGAACACCAGCGTTGATAGTGAAAGAATTCTAGATATATCTACCACTTGCACTTGCAGGGAACGTTCTTTCAGGAAGCTGAAAAGATATACACAAAAATGATCCGACAAGCCATAACATCGAAGTTTGACCAGCAAACCCTCATGCCACACACGGTCGAAAACCTAAGAAATATCAAGCGCAACAGCTCTTGACTCTCCATGTTTCTCGATTGCATTATTCCAAATATGGGTGACATACGATAGAAGGTTGCCAGTTTACCATACGATAGGAAAGCGACTAGTGTAAAGTAATTTGAAAAAGTTTTCTTTCCCTTTTTGGAAATAGGCTGAACGCGAGCAATCTTTCAACAGAAAAGAAAATCCCTTTCTTGTGAGACAGGTTGAAAAATCTGCAAAATACTGGTGTGAGTACATTCACGCATTTTTTAAGTACGATGACGGGCACTTCATCAACACTATACGCCTTGTTGATATTGAGCTGTTTCGAAATTCCCCTGACTAGACGCTGTCGAAAAGTAATTACCAGCATTGTGGATTCTAATGTGGTAATAGTGGGTGGTGCCTTTTCCAGAAAATCGACTGTGGAGTGGGATGCAAATTGTTCAGCTAGTAGATATGCTTTTTCTATGGCTGTTGTTGGACGCGCTGTTGACGCCTGTAGAAATATTCGAAAATCCTTTCGTTCATCTACAATATAAAACGAACCGACATACAGAATTCCAGCCTCCGAAAATAAACCGGTATGGAGAAACAGTGATGAAAATATAACTTTATTTTATGAACGGGACTATTTCCTCGCGGCTGGTGTCTCACTTGGAATATTCTTTCTTACTGCACATCTACAACATAAAATGAACCCACATACAAAATTTCAGCCTCAGAAAATATAGCAGCACGGATAAACAGCGATGAGAAGGTAATTTTCATATGTAAACGCGCCCCTTTTATCGCCGGTGGGTGGGCCCCAGTTGGAATATTTGAAAATTCTTTCTTTTTGCATATCTACAACATAAAACGATTCTACATATAAAATTTCAGCCTCCAAAAATACAGTGGTATTTTCTAATTGCACATCTACAACATGAATCGAACCTACTTACAAAATTTCAACCTCCGAAAATATAGCGATACGGAGAAATAGTGATGAAAAGGAAATTTTCATATGTAAACGCGCCCCTTTTATCTCCAGGGGGAACCCCAGTTGAAATATTCAAAAATTTTTCTTATTGCACATCTACAACATAAAACGAACCTACATACAGAATTTTAGCCTTCGAAAATATAGCGATAGGTACGGAGAAACAGTGTTGAAAAAGTAATTGTCATATGTAAACGCGACCCTTTTACCCCTACAGGGATCCCCAGTTGGAATATTTGAAAATCATTGTTAGTGCGTATCTAAAAACTAAAACGCACCCATATACCAGTTTTCAGCTTTCAAGGACTCACCAGCATGGAGTAACAGAGATGAATGAGTGGGTGTTGAGTGAGTGACTTTCGCATTCATAAGTATATGTAGGTATCCGACAGACATTCATGTAAGATGTTAGTCTCGCAGATGTTGTTCATGCAGCAGCAGGACCATGCTGAAATCATTCCAGTAGATCACCTACAGACCGGTTTTTAGGTATTACCTATCATCATTGAAGGAAAGATACGACCCCAGCAAATTGCCTAGACTCGAATAATTTCCACGCGGCTCAACTGCATGTATTAAACCTTCGTCTAAAAGAAAAATTGATAACTAGTGATAAAGCTCCATCTCATGAACAAAGCCCCAAGCGGGGAAGAAACATTCCGTGTACCAATAATCTAACACAGAGCAAAACATGTCTGAAGACTGGATCGACGAGAGATACATATGTATTAGAAAATGAATATTTCGAAATAAAATATCGAAATATTCTCTCAACTACCTACACAGTATGTTCTGGTAAATGCCTGCCTACTTCCTTTCACTTTCGATTCCCCCGTTTTTCTCACACTTCCAGAAGACATTATTCTTTAAGAGATGGAGTGGAACGTAGAAAAGAAATCCAAATGCTTGAAATTATCAAAAAACTCAAAAGACTCGAAGTTTCTCTCCAGTCAGTCTTTCGATGACAAAAACATCAGTCTTGAAAGTGCATTTCAGCAATCACTTGAAATATAGAAAGGGTTTGTTCAGGAGGCTTGCAAGAAACAAATTAATCAGTTATTTCATTAATAACGGTCTGTATAATAAATTACTTCGGAACCCATTGCTTAAGATGATTTCAAAAGTGGAAAACATATTCAAGAAAGGTCAAAACTTGATCACACCGACTTCAACAAGAGTCTAAGTCTTCGGGTTTATAATTCTACAGTTTCTAAAATATATGATGTATCAAAAACTCACAAGCATGGCAATCGATGCATGCGATTGTCTCCGCCATAAGTTCCCCCACTGATAAAATTTCTGAATGGCTAACGGTTTGAAACTCTGTCAATCAGACAATTGAGTTTGAGGGTTGTTTACCGATATGATTCCATAATGAAGGTTAAGAATGTGAAGATACGAGATAGAGAGAGAGATTTCAGTATCATTTGATATATCTTCGTATATTACAAATGTCTCTGTACCAAAAACTATTGAATATTTGAGGGATCTTCTAATGGTCATTGGTCTCAGTGGAAAAATAATCGAAAACTGCATACAACAAACAAAAATCTGCATGGAATAGGATTGATTCCAGGTAAAAAACCGTGTCTACAGACAACATGAAGGTACGTTAATGGGAATATTTCTTTTCACGGACTTGGATCCGATATGTAGACGATGTATTGTATTTGCGATTTTTGATACAAAGAAATCTACAATAGGTATAATTCCAAATAGTGAAATTCAATACATCGAGGAGTTAACCGTCTTGGATGTATAAGTGATTAGAAGTTACCAGGCTCTAAAATTTGATGATTACAGAACGAACACCAGTACTTTTGAATATGTTTTTGATAGCTCACACCATTCTCCACAACACAAAATGGCAGGTCTGCACCTTTTTCGCCCACAATATTGGAAGAAGTGTTATCAGGGACATAGTTGACAGCAACGAGTATTCATGAAATAGATCAGACAGGTTAATCAGGGACGTAAATTTAGGAAGAATCTACAATGATCTTCGACTTTTTGGAAAGACATGGATTCAAAGTTTATTGTTCGTCCATATGAACTAAGATACACTACCGAATTAGATCGTATTTTCAAAAAGTTTTGCGTGAAAGTAGCCTCCAACACTTCTTGCCCACTTCAACAAATGTTAGGTAACCATGAAGTCGAAATGTTGGAAGATTAAAAGTCGGGGATATATGAAATAAGCTGTGAGGACTGACAAAAAATATCGGGTGAACACACCACATATCTGATAACGAAGATCAAAAAAACCTAATGTCACTCAACACGCATTGGAAAACGACCATAGAATTAATGAAATTATTGAGATCAGTACATGACACTGAATTTTTAGGTGTATTCAAAGTATGAAAATAGCAAAGTTTAAAATGAGTACTATAAACAGAGACAAAGGTCCCATTCCAAAAAGTCCTATGTATATCGTTCTATGAATTGTGAACTGTGTTGAAAATTGCGGGTACTTTCAAGGGAAAATTTTTCGCAAACTTCTACCCGAAATCATTAATCTGTATCGGAAAGTGAAAGTGTACCCTGTTAGATATGAAAAGAGAACAATTTCATTGTTAGAAATTAGTTTGTTTCATGTCCTGAAGACAACTCCGTTGATTAAACGCACGTCAAGAAGAGTATTAAATATGTGATGGCATTGGCCGATACTTGATGAAAATCCATCCACGTATTGAAGAAACATTTTTTGTAAGATTTTCACTACAGCCGAAGCTACTGAACCTATATTCTTGAAATATGCAGGTAGAATAGAATAGAATAGAATTTATTTCACTACGTTACATACGAAAATGTTTGTAGCAAGTCAGTACAATCAATTGAATTCAAACGCCGGGGCACTAGAATATAAGTAATGTATAAATAAAACATATAGATTATAAAATAAAGGCATTATTTTCATCTGAATAAATATGGGTTTGCAATGATCTCTAAAACCGGCATCTGCAATAATTCTCATTGCTTTTTTTTTGTAGTTTGAAATTTTTTTCAGCACCAGTAGAATTACCCCAAAGAAGGACACCATAACTGATAAGGGAATGAAAAGGAGAAAAATACGTTTTCTTCAGCGTGCTAAAGCTGACAACATTTTATATTTGACGAAGGTTGAAAAGTGTAGTACATAATTTACTTTCAAGCTGTTCAATATGACATACCCAGCTGAGAGTGCTGTCCAAATATATACCCACTAATTTAACACTGTCAACATTAGTTGTGGCGTTGCTGCTTGAAAAATGAAGACTCTGTGACTTTTCACTATTTAGTTTGAGACCATTTGCCAAAAACCAATTTTCAGCCCTATCATCCACCTCTTTAGATATTCTTGTGAGTTCTGATAATTCTCTATCTGAATATATAAATGTCGTTGTATAGCGTAAATAAGCTTCAAGAAAGGGAATAAGGAATTTCCACCCCCAAAGGGAAAAATAGGGGTTCAAAAATTGTATTGAATACCGTCAGTTTTGAAGTTGGAAACCTAAATGACAGCTATTGGCCTGAGAGCACTATGGATTCGTGAAAAATTGTTTTCATCAAATTCGAATCATCACTGAAGTGGGCGCTACCCAACTTTGTGGAAATATAAGTAACAACTATTCATTTAGAGTTAGGAAATCAAATAGGACAAATTGATGGGACAGTATTCTGTGGAGTTTGGTCGTTTACTAATACCATAAACAGTAAACAATTGAAATGCATACCTGTATTTATACCTGTTCATACCAAACAAAGACTCCTGTGATATGGAAATCTGGCAAAATGCGTCGTACGGAAGCAAAGGCTAAGAAAACCTTGAGGGAGATATGGAAATCGAAAATATTTTGGGAAAGAGAGAGAACTCAATTTTGCAAGATAAGTTCACATCATAGATAAAAAAGCTTACCCATTGTACCATGCATCAGCTGACGACATTATTGCTTCATAATCATAATCATATTTTTTTTCCTAAAATTATATTGAACAATCTGTCTGGCCTTATTGTATTTAGAGAATTATCAAATTTCTGGGGATTTCTTACAGACTTACCTCGAAAGAGGATAGAGAACGGTTTAAGTAGGCGCCTCGTGGTTTGATTCGACCCAATTCTTGTTATCCTTTCTGATAATCCTCTGACAGGGAAGGGAAAGTACTAGTTGTGACGGCTTCTCTTCCTTTTTGTTCCACCATCAGTTTGTAGTAACCATTCCGTTGAAGATATTTTTTGATGATGTCGAGTTTCTTCTCGAGACCTTCCTTCGTATTACAGAGCCCGAAATCACGATTCACTAGAGTCTTGATGATTCCTATTTTAGAAGATTGATGGTGGTAGGATTCGTGTTTCAGATACAGTCCCGTGTGAGTGGGTTTTCGGTATACAGAGATTTATCTTTCTTTTATAGTGTTCAAGTGACTTGGCACATTTAATTCCACTCTTGGTGGAATCAAATGTGCAACGGAGTGTGGCTGCTCATCGTTTTGAGTTTCAACTCAGTACACCTCGAACTCCACTGTTCAAGAACTCTTCAATTTAGAGAACGGAATAAACTTCCTGGGAACCTTTTTCCATATGGATTCAATCTCCAGCAATTCAAATCCAATGTGAATCGGTACTTTCGCACAGGCACCGATCTTAGAGCGTCTAAAGGAATTTCCTGTAGTGCTTGTGTTTTCTCCTTGAAAAGAAAGTATCGGTCCTCTTCACCGCTACATCTTAGAATGACAATTCGTTGTAGACTCCCTTCTCCATCGTGAAGGTGATGGAAGGTTTCATGCTTTTGTTATCCTTCGGAAAGGTGTGTAGTTCTTTATTCCCATGGTTCCATACTATGAAGGTGTTGTCAAGGTATCACAACCAGATTCGGGGTTTCTTCTGGCTTCTTGAATTTGAAATGAAAATTGATCTAATTATAATGGACACTTCGTGAATATACAGAGTAGTCAGAAAATTCAAAAGGAGGACATTAGTCACAGGACACATGAAAAGTTAGAAATTTAAAATTTTTAACAAATTGGGAGTTGGCAAATAACCTCACACAAAAGTATTCGAATGGTGTCCTGTATGACTCCAATTGAGTTAATTCAAAATATTCAGAAAATAATATTATGATAGCCTATATGCTACAAGTATGATGAATTTGGGGTATGTTTCATTTTTTCTACACTTGTTGAGAAACCACATGTGGTTTTTCATTTCATTTGGTTTTTCAACGAGTGTATCAAAAATGAAGTATACCACAAATTTATCATACTGTAGACAAACAGAAGTAGAGTAGCTCAGGAAGTAATCAATCACGAAAGAAGGACATGGATGAAGATAGAAAGGAAATTTCAATATTGTAGGAGAGCTATCTTGAATGTCTATCTGAAGGTAATACACTAGATATCATCTAGATACATCTAGGTTTTATTATATGAAATTCTAAACTTTAAACACAGATGTTCGGGAAAAAGTTAGTGGCACAATTCACACAAAAAAATAATAATCAATTCACTTTAGATCTCTCAAGAAAATAAAACGGGTCCAAAGTTTGGAAAACTATTCTTACCATAGTTTTGTTGATAGGTATGTGAATCTAACCGACACGGAGTTCACACTGAATGAAACTCGATTATTGGGCAAAGGTCTCAGATATAACAAAACGTTATATCCATTCCGCAAGCATAGAATGTTTAAGAATTGAAACGGAGCTGGCTCTGAGAAGTACTTTTGAATATAATAAACATGTCACTACAAACCTATTTAAATTAGAAACTGTTGATCAAATTCAATCTCGAGACTGAAAATTGCAAAATCAGTTAAACGAAAAGCTAATGATATTAAAGTGATGTTTTCGAAAGCAGATGAAGGTTGAACGGTTATTGCATTAGATCCAAACGACTACGTAAGCAAAACTCTGAATTTTCTTAAATCAAGAAGTTACGAAATGATCCTACAAGTCTATAGCTGGAGGAATCCCTTAAGACAATAGGGATGGTTTTGAATGGAAGTGATGAATGCAGTGC
Source organism: Leptinotarsa decemlineata (assembly GCF_000500325.1). Lineage (NCBI taxonomy): Eukaryota > Metazoa > Arthropoda > Insecta > Coleoptera > Chrysomelidae > Leptinotarsa > Leptinotarsa decemlineata. The sequence goes on along the minus strand of NW_019290626.1, from coordinate 67,551 downwards.
AGTGGTCACTTTTTTAAGGACAAAACACAAGAATCAATTTGGAAAAACCTTCTCAGGAAATTTATTCCACATAAACGCAGTTCTCCAGATGAAAGTGTTCTTGAACAGTGAAGTTCGAGGTGTACTGAGTTGAACCTCGAAACGAAGAGTAGCCACAATTCGTCGCGTATGTTTTGGGACATTTGAAGGACTCAAATGTGCCAACTCACTTGAATACCTCTCGTGAAAGTATCTATAGAAAAGAGACAAATATCCAACCTTTCTTCGATGTCCCAGGCTATCAAGGTTGCACGTGATGTTCGCATCCCAATCAGGCGGATGGCTCTTTTCTGGATGGAATCCAGCAAGTTCAGGGTATGTTTGGTGGTAGAGCTCCATACATGAGAACAATACTCCAAAAGAGGTCTGATATGAGCTTTATAAAGCATCTAAAGTTGCTGAGGGGTGTACAGTTTTCTGGTTAGAACAGTGTTCCAAGCTTTTGAGAAGCAGCCTTTGCAGTTCCAGCGACATGATTGTGCCATGACATATCGGTGTCCATTTTAACCCCCAAAAAAACTTATCGAAGCAGAAAGCGGAATTGTCTGGCCTGACATTATTATATCCGATTCGGAGATATTTATCTTCTTGGAGAAAACCGATGCCTGGGTTTTTGTGGCATTGAATTGGACCTGAATTGGACCCCAAATTGAAATCACTTCTCGATCCTTATTGAAATATGCAACCTCCTGCTGCCGGTGAAGATGTGACTCCGTAGCCGATGTCCAATAATCCAAATAGAATGACAAGGCAAGCGTGCTTCCTTCAGCAAAGCAATATATTGGATTCTTGGTTTTTCCCAATGACTCGTTGATATATGACAATATGGATCCCTGGGGAACACCAGAGTTGATGGTGAAAGTATTCGAGAGATATCCATCGACACCACTTAAAGGGGACATTCTTTCAGGAAGCTGAAGAGCCATACACAGAAATAATCCGACAAGCTATAGCATCGAAGTTTACCAAGCAAACCCTCATGCCACATGCGGTCAAAGGTTTTAGAAATATCAAGCGCAACAGTTCTTGATTCTCCTTGGTTCCCGATTGCGTTATTCCAAATATGGGTGATATACGATGGAAAGTCGCTTGTTGATCTTTGTTTCCATATTGATGATCGCTCAAGATGTTGAAGCCTTCCCAATATTTGAAGGATATGATGGTTTACAACTTCCTCCATGATTTTTTATGTGACTCATAGCAAAGCGACTCGTCTACAGTTATTTGAAATATTTTTCTTGCCTTTTTGGGAATAGGCTAAACATGAGCAATCTTCCAACAAGAAAAAAATCTCCTTTCTTGTAAGACATGTTGAAAAGTCTGCAAAATGCTGGTGCTAGTTCATTTGCGCATTTTTAAGTACCATGAATCCACAGTCATCCAAACTGTATTCTCTTGTTAATTTACGTGAAACCAATTTCCCGATTAGACCTGTGGTGTCGTTTGTAAATGATCCAACCGTGAAAATTCAAACCTATACTAACTTCAAGCCGCGATTCAGTATAATTAATACATATCAATTAGTGAATGATATTAAAAACGTAATTCTTCCACCAATTGAAACAATTATTGAGCTGTTTGAGCATCTCGTAGACAAAAACCATGTAAATCCTTTAACAGAACAGGAAATTTCAGATTTACTTAGTATTTATCTATCTCAAAATTATTTTCAATTCAAAGAAAAGTTTTATTCCTGCAGCAAAGGACTAATAATGGGAAACCCGTTAAGTCCCCTGCTGGCTGAAATTCTCATGGATAATTTACAGAATGGCATCCATAATAATCATTTGATTAACAGTTTCTTGTACTGGTAAAGATACGTGGTACAGCTAGGCAATTATATAAGTTTGCCGAATATGTCAATTCCATTCACCCGTCAATAAAATTCACCACTGTAAGGGAAGTGAATAAGTCAGTGATTTATCTTGACTATTACGAAAATCAATAATGAACATGATTTTGCAATTTTCCATTAACCGTCTTATACAGACATTGTCATATAAAATTTTTTCCACATCGCTACCAGAATAAAGTAGCTGCATTCGAAAGTATGCTTCACTGACTATTGAATATTCCACTGTCGGAAAGTAGTTTTCAGAGAGAGCTCCATTCTTTCCAAAAAAAAGTACGAGAACAAGCCATGAAACAGGTATACACAACTTCAAGAAACGTTAGCTTTGACCAAATTTATTAAAAACAATAAGGACAAAACTTTAGTGTTAGATAGATCAGGAGTATATAAGTTGACCTGTAGCTCTTGCCCAAAACTTCATATTGGCCAAACGGACCACAGAAATGAAGAGCATAGAAGTAGTTTTTGAAATGGAAAGATCAATTCCACACTTGCAAACCATATTCTGGTAGAAGGGCATGATAAGGAACGTATGGTACGCAAATTTGTTCGAGCACATCGATAGATATAGTTTCGAAGATATTCTGAAATTTTCATCAACAAACTATTTTTGGTAAGTGAGAGATTTGACTTTTTTTAATGATTCAGTTTCGAATATACGGAACTATTTTTTTTTCGAATTGAAGGAACGTATGGTACGCAAATCTGTTCAAATTCGTTGATAGGCATACTTTCGAAAAATGTTCTCTAAAATTTTCATCAAAAAAACTATTTTTGATAAGTGAGAAATTTGACTTTTTTGAGTAATTCAGTTTCGAATGTAAGTAACTATTTTTTTTCGAAGGAACGTATGGTACGCAAATCTTCTCAAACATATCGATAGATATACTTTCGAAGAATATATTCTGAAATTTTCATCAACAAACTTTTTTAGATAAGTGAGAAATTTTATATTTTTTGGATGAGTCTTTCCTGGGCATTCGGTATTTTTCAACGCAGGATATTTCAAATGACATACTTTTGAGTTACAAGTCATAAAAAACCAATTTTCCAATTCCCATATACTACCTATTTCGGTTCAAATTAATTTTTCTTGAATAATATTATACTCTTATTTTACATGTTTTACAGTATTAATGCTTGTATAGGGACAATTGGCTGACAGGATGAGTTCATGTAGAATGCTGACTCATGTTTAAATCTGTTTAAAATCTGTTCAAAATCTGTTTTACCGTTAACTAGCTGTCGGACTCCTACGAACGACAACCCTCAGAAGTCGAAACTTGTGGGAGCTAAGGATTAACAAAATCTTACCTTTCAACGTGTGATTCCTAACACGGTATGTTGGAAATCACACGTTAGGAGCCACATGTATTCGACATGTTTCAATAATGTATCGTGTTTCGATGATAACATCGAAAAACAGGTAAAATTCTTAAAATTTGCAATCTGGCAACACTGTTCGCAAATATCATTCTAAACCCTGTTCGATTGTCCGTTGTCATAAACTGTGGATGAGAAATTGCGGGTAACTTCACACTAATATAAGTTGGATGGTCACGGTGGCCATTCTATTGCTTCTCTTCAACAAATCCTTCTAGCAAGAATGAATAAATCATTTAGTCAGTGTCCAACTGGAAGAAAGTAGTGTTGTGGAACTTGTTGAGAGTGAATAAGATTGTTTTGCAAAATCATGTTATCAGATTCAAGCAGATAGGGCTCACAGTTTAGACTTCCCTCAATGAATGAAGGAAAGAATGATGGTGAAGAATACCAGCTCGAAATTTCAGTTTATCATTGTGATGTTTAGGCGTTTTACTTTCGATTATATTTATGATATAAGCATGCAGAATGGAGCAGTCGTCGTCTATCCATAATCAATCAGCAGATAACTTGAAGACTACTAGTGATTTTTTAACATTCACGTATACCAAAAATAACCTCAAAGAAGAATTTTTCATTTCAGATATTTCTTTTCAAAAAAACGTGAGGATTGCACCATACAGACTATCTGCGAAATTAAAACAAGTCAATACCAGTGTTCATTTGATTTTTCGAGATGAATATTATGTATCGAAGAACCATTTGCTCTAAATAACTGATTACGCACATATTTCTCGAAGCAAAGTTTCTCATCCATAAAAACTCCTAAGATTTTTGGCAAAGTCAACTACTTTGAGATCATTTTGTCAAATTTCAATTAAATCAGACTTTTTACCAAGTTCTCATTGATATTAAGGCCAATAATTATAATATTCGACCTATTAGCATTCATTCGTAGGCCGTCATCATTGACGCGTTCGCAGGCACAAATAATATTATTGGGAAGAAATAAATACAATTGGGTATAATCTTTACATGCTTAACAATTTGATTTGTGTATAAAGTGATCAATAAGTACCAATTACTGCCTTTCCGTTGAATATTCTCCTAATATACTACATTTGAACTCATTTCATTTTAAAGTGTTAGGAATCATACGTTAAAAAGTAAGACCTCGTTAGTCCTTAACTCGCACAAGTTTCTCAACTTCTGAGAGTTGTCGTTTGTATGGGGGCGACAGCTGATTAACAAAAAAACAGATTTGAAACAGAATAGATTGATTATATCAAATGTACGATTAAAATTTCCTGGGGATTTTTCAGGTGATTTGGATTGCGGGCAAGAGTATGAAACTTTTACCGAAATACGATGACCATTTGTTATCACTAAGATTCCGACCAATGATAGATATGAAGTCAGCGATATCAAGGTTTCGAATAAATCTCGAAGATAGTATACAGGAGTTTATATCATAGATCCGATGAAGCATTTCATGATGTTGAAAGTGGTGACAGTGAGTAGAGTGCTCACTCCGATGAAGAATGAAATATTTGGAAAGCGAATTCGCAACCGGAGTCAAATGATTAGTAGATTTTCCCTCGAGGTCGAGTGGAATAGTAGCATGGCCGAATATAAGAAACCACTATCGACATGGGTGGAAAAAAACGCAGTACCCGAAAAAACGCGGGGCCTGAGAGATTGGATAGGAATTAGTCAGTCATAGTCAGTAACTCGTGCGAGCCAGGCGATAGCATTGTCATTCATTCAGTTGTTTATATCCAGATCACAGAAATCTGTGTCCAGATCGGAAAAGGTGTGATGGTTTATTTGTTAAGTTCGATTTTGAATTGATGCAGCTTTGGGTAAAATATATTTTTATGATTATTATATCTGCTTTTTAAACAGAACTGGCTGGTATCTCAATCGCCACAAAAGAAAAAACCAAGAAAAGAATTTCTGGCAAAAACATAACAATCTGCACTGATAGCAGACAAGCACTATTAACCTTGAACAGACACCGTGTTACTTCAGGGCTAGCACTAGAGTGCCACCAAGGTTTAGCCAAAGCCTCGGTAGATAATAACATTATCCTGAGGTGGGTTAAAGGGCACGACGGGAGTAAAGGTAATCGCATTGCCGACTCTTTAGCCAAGGAAGCGGCTGGACTAAGAATTTTAGGACCAAGTGGCACCCACGGCCTGATGACTTCGACAATTGCGGAACTAGTCAAATGTTACACTCATGCTCAATCTTTAAAGAGATGGGATGAAATCAAAGGATGTAATCTTGCCAGGATCACCTTGGGCGACCCTGGGAAGCTGGCGCCGAAGAAATATCTGGCGATGACCAGGAAAAAATCTTCGCCTTACAGTAGGATTTCTGACTGGCCACTGTCAGCTAAGGAAACACCTACATAATATGGGGCTAGTGGACACACCTCTATGCAGGATGTGTGAACAGGAAGATGAGACTGTCAGGCATGTCTTGTGCGAGTGCCCGGAGTTATCAATAAGAGAGTGTGTGTTCGGCGAGTCTTGGCCTACACCTGCCGATATAAAGGAGATGTCTCCCAGTGACCTGTCCACCTTTCTGGAAAGGACAGGATGGACGATGACCTAGGAGGACAACTCCTCGGGAGGATGTACAATGGGTCACATGTGGCCTAAGTGCGTGGGCTTACACTAACCCTCCCTTCTCTACAGATACAGATATATCTGCTTTTCTTATACGAGACATAATGAAATTTGTTTTGAATCATTTGTATTTAGTTTAATTTTTTTAAACGGATGTGTGATCTCGAAGCAGTATCTCACGTGATCCCAAAACGACTATAGTTTCAGTAGTCTCTTCAGATCAGGGGTCAGTAAACCAGGGCGCGGGTGTTTTTGTAAATCTTTTAGTTACTAATGGGGCATGGAAATCAAATAAACTGATAATATTATTAACCAAAATAAATTTACAACGCATTACCTGTTCTCAGACATTCCACCGAATAAATGGCTCTTTTCTACCAAACACAAAAATATTGGAATTCATTGATGTTTGAGAGAGTTAGGATTCTGCCAGCCGAAGAAAGGAAAGTCAACTCACCTGGAATCCTGGACTGATGAATCGATAACACCAAGCAATAATACTCGTAAGTTTGTCGAGAGACGAGAATTTATTCAACAGATTTTCGAAGATATCGATAGTGACATTAGCCACGAGGGAAAGGTGTCGCTCTTCTTCGATTGCTTCTGGAGGACAGACGAGACTTTCAGTGGGTCATTCATCTATTTTCTCTCTGAGCCAAGAGGGATTATGAAACCAAAGAGAAAAATTCAATAACTGCGAGGGAAATAAACCTCTAGAATCGCAATGAGCTGGGTTATCCTTCGAGTTTATATAACAACAGCAGTTAGGGGGAACTGTCTCTTGATCGAGACTTACCCTATTGCTTACGAATGTCTTCCATCGATAAGGAGGAGACTTGATCGAAGCCAATGTGATCATAGAGTATGACCAGGCATATACCTTGGGAAATATTAAATGTGAGTAAGATTGCATAACAAACTGTATCAAGTTTGCGAGAAGTGATGCTGCGCACAGTTCAAGTTTTGGAAGAGCAATTTTCTTTAAAGGTGTAACTTTGGATTTACTTGAAATCAGAGTAGTGTGAAATGTATTGTGAGATGTTCGAAACCGCAGATATACTACAGCTGCCATTCCTTTCTCAGAACTATCCGCGAAACCATGGATTTCGCATGTGAATAGTCTGAGGAGGATATCAGTCTAGGAATTTTGATATCAGATAGTAAGGCTAACTCGGATTTATACCGACTCCATTTGTCAATAATGTCTGGAGGAGGAGATTGGTCCCAATCCAAACCGAGACACCATAGATGTTGGATGAGATGCTTTGCAGTAAATGTTATAGGAGAGAGAAATCCAATCGGATCGAATATTCTGACAATTTCAGAGAGCATACCACTTTTTGTGCATGCATTGTTTGTAGCTGATATGGAATACGAGAAATAATCTTGAGAGGGCAACTCTTTCAGACCAAGGATTTTAACAACGGAATCTTGTGTATCAAAAGAAAATACATCTTGCTGACAGTCATCCTCAAAGAGAAGCCACCTTTCTCAAGGAGAGCAATCAGATCAGATTGAAGTTTCATTGCACCCTCCAATGTCGTACTTCCTGTGACTATATCATCAAGATAAGCATCAATGTGAATCACACCAGACGCATCTGAAAGACTGGATTCAACTTCAGCTAGCTGTAACAAGCACTTGATTGCAAGATATTGACTCGATGATAATCCATATATTACAGTTGAAAGTCTGAAATCTTGCACTGCATCCTGAGGGGAGAATCTCCACAGTATCCTCTGGTAATCGTGATGAGATTCCTTAATTAAAATTTGTCTTTACATCATTTTCACGTCTGAGGTGAACATATATTTGTGGAGTCGAAAGTTGACGAGAATACTGATGAGATCTCTCTGAAGTTTCTCCCCTGTGAGCATAGTGTGATTGAGAGAGAAATCTTGGGGTGATTTACACGAAGCATCGAAAACGACGCGAAGTTTTGTGGTAGTACTATTGGGATTAGATACAGCTAAATGTGGAATGTAATACATATTGTCAAAAGAGGAGAGTATGTCAACAATTTCCATGTGATTACATAAAAGATATTCTTTCATGAAATCGGCGTATTGTTGATAAAGAGGAGGATATTTCTTCAAACGATTTTCGAGTGTGTAAAAGCGTTTGAGGGCAATAGATCAATTATCCCCCAAAAAAGGTTCTCCTTCACGAAAAGGAAGAGAGACAACAAATCTTCCGGAGGGAAGGCGGAAATGTGTTTCTTTGAAGAGCATGTCACACAATAAATCATCAGGAGAACGAGTATTCATCCTAGGGACCGCTTCTAACTCCTAAAAGCGTTTCATAGTGTGATCAATCGAGTTATCACAAAACAACAGATATGAGGTGACAGATTTTGAAGTAGGGGAAGAGACTTTTCTCATAATGATCCATCCAAAGAAAGTATCAAGTATAAGATGATCTGATTGACAGAAAGAACATTCATTTTGATTAGCATCAGATTTTGCTAGAAGGGACAGACTCTTGGAGACAGACGACTTATGTTGGGTTGATGATGTATTATAGCCACTTTTATTAGCCTTAGAAAGAGAAACAGAATCGAAAGCGGTACATTGTTTTTCTAGATAACTAAATAACTCATCATATTTAGGTATACCTGAAAAACCAAAATGAAGTTCGGAAGGTTTCAAAGTTTCGGGATCCAACTTTTTGATAAGAAGATTCATAAAAACGAAATCCCACTCTTTAACTTTGAACGATAGATTTTCCAGTGCCTGTATGTTATCGGAAAATATATCTAATAACTGTCTGAGGTGTTTTGAAGATTCTGAAGTGAGTTTGGGAGCGTTATTTATTTCGTCCCAATAGTGGGTAGCTAGAAGTCTATCATTTTGGTAGCGTTTCTGAAGGTTTGCATAAGTGATAGAGTAATTATTATCTGTGATCGGGAGATTTTTCAATAGCGTTGATGGTTCTCCAGGTAAGGAGTATATTAAGTATTGAAACTTCTCGATATTGCTCATATTTATCCCACCATGAATTGAAGAATTGAATAAACCGATGAATGTTGAACAGTTTTTTAGGTCACCGTTGAATGTAGGTATATTCAACTTTGGAAGTCGAGTGTTGTCGTTACTTGAACTTGCTATTGGTTATGGAGAAGTTTTTCCAAACAACTCATAATGAATCGATTTGGTTAAATAAAACTTTTTGTCAAATTCTTATCTAAGCAACTTTTCAGTTTTTAGATCGTTATCCTCTTGAGTAGACATAATTTTTATCACTTCATTATGATGTCGATTGAATTCCTCGAAAATATCATTGCCTTCCTTCTAAAATATGAATGCTGAAGTTCATCGGTTTCTGCTAATTTCGCTAAATCATAAAGAACATATATCCTATCAATTGCGGTATCTCGAAATGCACAAATTTGTTCCAACTTCGTAGTTACAGCACTACTAATGGTGGAAAATGAATAGATCTGAGCAGTTCAGGGAATATATTGTCGAAAAAATTGTTTTGTTAACTAAAACAAGGAAAAAATACAAATCTCAAATACGTGATTGTCTCCTAATTTTGTGTTAGCAGTGTATGAAAGCAACAATACTTCAATGTGATAAAAAATGAAAGAGATTTTTTGCGGTGTACGGTATACTGAATATCACGTATTTCTTGCCGAAATAATGTGCCAGCCGAAGAAAGGAAAGTCAACTCAGCTGGAATGCTGGACTTCTCTGGCTTCGGTGGTTTCCACCGCTCTTTCACACGTAATGCAAAATGTATTCTGGGTATGGACTTATCGAAAAAAAGGCACTTTTCCGGGTCACGTTTCTAGGGTTTTCGAGATTGCGATACGACCTGGAGTTGCTATTGCCAGCACGAGCTTCTCGATGAAAACTGACATACCATCTGGCAGCTGGCCAGAAATTATGATACAGCGGGAGCAAAAAGTGAGGGACAAAGTATCTCAAATATTTCCGTTGAATGACCGAGTAATGGGTTTTGAGAATGAAGTAACATAATATATAATAATTAAATGCTTAACCTAAAAGAAGAAAACATTTAACTAAACTAGGAAGGAACGAGAGTGAACAGAATTTGTTTACTATTTTTGGTATTTAAACTGGAATAGCTACTTCGCTAATCCGGAAAATTCAATTGAAAGTGATCAAATTCATATTGTTATGGTGACTGTCCATACTTTCGTTATAAGGTTTTTAATGGTTATACCCATCATTATTGATTTTTTTGATTGATTAGTCCGCCTAATCTACGAGCTGCTGTGATAGCCTTCAAGCAAATACATATAATATTCTGATTACTCCTTTCTCACCCCTCACTTCCATTTTTGATTGTAAAGAAAATAGCAGGAAGAGGTGTAGTCACAGGCTGAACAGTTCATCTCCCCCCCCCTTTCCTCTAATATAGCCCATAGAAGATTCTCAGTCGATTCTGCTATTTCTGATTTGCTGGTTTCCCCTCGCTGTGTGTGTTTCTTGTGCAATGCAGACTTTTGATGATCTGTTAGTTTCACCCATATAAGATTTTACGCACTCACAGATTATCCGGTAAAAGCAATTCTTGTAATCGCAGTCCATGTGGTGACCTGGTTTTCGTGAGGCTGATACGGATAGTGTTTCCGAATCTGAAGCAGGTTTCGATGTTGTACTTGAACCCAATTCTTATTTTAGCCAAAGTATGTTCCACCAAAGTATGTATGGAGTAACTACTCCAAAGCGTTGGTGGAATAGACTTTGGTTAAAAGAAAGCAAGAGCTTCGCAAGGAAGAGAAGCCGTCACAATCAAGAATTGCATTTACCGAATACCCTGTGAGTGCGGAAAATCCTATATCGGTGAAACTAAGAGGCCAATAAAAGTTCGCATTGCCGAGCACAAGAAACACACACAGCGAGGGGAAACCAGCAAATCAGGAATAGCAGAGCATGTTTGGACCCATAAACATAACATCGAGTGGTCCCAAGCTGAGATAATACACAGGGAGGAACACTGGCATACATGTTGTCCAACAATGTATTCAGCCATGCTAGCGTAGATTTACTCAACATACGGAAACCTATAATCAAGCGAAAAATGGCCAACTTCCGTCAAACGGAAAGGGGTGATGAGTGAACATACTCGAGTGACATCATCTCTCGGAGGAATTAGTCCAGTCATCACGATTGCGGATACTAACAATCGAAACGTTGGAAAGTAACTTGGCTTGGAATATATTTTGTTTAATTCTTCTATTTTTCACTTGTATTTCATTTCACTGGTATTTCTTTTCAGGGTTTTTTTGCTTAATATAATTACTATATAATCTTCAGCTTTTCTTTTAAATTTTCATTTGTATTGGTTTTTCAGGGATTTCAAATCATTTAATATGATGTTAAACAATGGAAGTATGAAATTTAAAATTATTTGTGGAAAAATGCTTCTGATCACTGCTTAAATATGAATTGTAGTAAATCCAATTTGAATGTTTTTGGGCTGACAAGCTCTAAAAAAGATATTTGCGAATCTGTGCATTATTTTCAATATCAAATAATCCATATCGGTATGAGAAGATAAGTTTAAAATCCGTAATGCTTTTTGATGACTTTATAGAAAAATTCGTAGGTGACAGTTTTCGACATATCCAATATGTAAAACCCCAAAAACAACGATTCAGTAGCAAACCTGAACTCTACTCATATGAATGACGACGAAATCTTTCATAGATTCTCAATGTGTAAAAATTCGAATGTCTCTTATACTGTCAACATTCTCCATTATTCTGCCATATATGGAATTCAGGTTCAGTTTAAAATAGTTATTCTCAAATTAATTCATTTTCCCAGATTTGTATTCAAATTGATATATTTCTCAACCATGACGATTTATCATCATCATCATCAGCATCATCATCATCTCACTTCTCAAGGAAACACTCCTGTTTCTTCCGTAATAATTGAGGTAGAATGATGAAACTCCCAGGAATGATGGAAATGCTCAAAATGCACCCGCCTGAATGGGGTTGGCCAAAGTGATATACACTGACTGCCCGCCACTCGCGATGGAACATTCCATTTGTACGGTAAATCATACTAGGGGGAAATGAGTACTCTCGGGTATCAAAGATGCAGACATTTCCATGGATTCGTTTGGCTGTGAGATACTATCATCCATTTTGAGCCTCTCTGAGGAAAATATCACAGCACCACATTCTCAGATGTCATTTCTCATAAGAAATCTGCGGCGTCCTTTATTAAAATATTGAGGAAACATTTTGCCAACCGAAACAAAATTAATCTTTATACTCATTGCAACCAACACCGAAACAACCGTTAATTTTTCTCTGAAATCATTTGAAAGGTTTGAATTACGTCAGTTTCACGGAATAAAAATCATGATGTGTCCTCTGAGATTACCATGAAAAACAGTTGCTCAATGATATTTATTTTCAACTTGACAATATTGTTAAAAGATATTGTTGTAATAACCCCCAGACCATTTTTCATTGCATTTGTTGTTTCTAGTATTGTTGTTTCTTGTATCACTGTTATTTCTGTTGTTGTTCCCATTGTGTTTATTGTTCCTGTATTTGTGTTGAATATTGTTCCTGTGTTCCAATTGTTTTCTATTCGTGAGTTTCTGTTTCATATACTGGGGTGTTGTCATGAGAAGTGAGACAAATTGAATTTTTCAGGACGGAACTTTTTTCAGGGAAAAACTGTATTCGTAATGAGTTGGTAGTCCTAATCACGAATTTGAAGGAATTTTGAGTATATTTTGCCCACTAGTATGTTTTACCGTAAAAATGGGTTATTCCATCGCGAGTAGCGGGCAGTGTATATCACTTGGCCATATCATCATTTTATCTCAATTATCACGGAAGATATGGGGGTGTTTCCATGAGAAGTGAGACACACTGTATATTGGAGACGGAAGGTAAATGCAAGGGACCAAAGGAAGAAGAAAGAGATTTCATGAATGAATACTCCTTGGAATTTTCGTTTGATATTTATTTATTTATTTCACCCTAACAGGCCTGGTGGCCTCATTACAAGGATGACTTATAAGAAATATACATGAATATACAAGCACTTGAAATTATATGTTAAATAATAAAATGTAATATGGTAATGTATCTAACAACGAGCAGTACTTATTACAACTCGCAACAACAAAAATAGAATGAGAAAGAACAGAAAAACTAATTGTTAAACTGATAAATTCTCAACATGTCTACGGACTAGAGATCTGAATTTTGTTTAAGACATATTCCAATCGATATATCTCGCAAGCAATTGATGTCTTTTGCCAGACATAGTCGTACCATTTAGTATGGATTATCAGTTCAAATAGTTTGGAAGGAGCACACATAATAGATATCGGTCTATAATATTTTATATCACGTTTGTTCCCTGTTTCATGAGCTGGTGTGCAAATTGAGGTTTCCATTGCGTTGGAAAGTCAGCATTGTTGATTATGATATTAAATATGTGGAGTAGTGGGTGACATAATCATTCATGGCAACTCGGTGGTATTCCATCTACACTTGCAGGTTTTTTTGGCTTTAGTTTCTTAATAGCGTCATCAAAGTCTGATACAGATATAGACGTTACTGAGAAGGTATCGTTAGTTACGTCCTGAAGACTTTTAAAAGTTGTTTTATAATTGCTCGCGTTGTCATTTTATATGAAATTTCCAGTGGTTGAGCTTTGACCTTTCATAGTGTTAACGTAGTTCCAGAAAGTATTGTTATCAGTGCTTACATTGTGTTCGATAGTTTTCATGTAGTTCTTATGTTATTGTTTCGGAAGTGACTTTAATTTTTTTTTCATCTCTAAATATTTTTCAGTATGATATTCCGAAATATGTTTTATTTTTTTTCAAGTTTTTTCTTCTACAGAATTAATTTTTCAATTTCTCTATTATACCGTACAGGAAATTAATTGTAACTCTTATAATTAAAATTCGGGCACACAAGTGAAGAAGATATTATCCAACGTTCATACAATTTTTCAAGGCCATATCTTCAGTAGACTCCATCAATACCTCATTTCAGTTAGTGTCTCTAATAAGATCTGCCATGAGGTGTGCGTGTGTGTTTTGTTTATCATCCCCAATGGGCCACTTCGTAACATGTTTCATCTTGTGGTGACGCCCCTATTTTTCAAATATATAGTTATAGTACGAGGAACCACAGAAACCTTTTTCTATTTTCGTATCGCAAAACTTAATACAGCACTACTGGGGAATGTCCAAGTAAATTATTATTGAGAAAAAAATTGAAAACAAAAATGGGTTTCTTATCATCACTCAACTACGATTTCGTAGAAAATAGTTAAAAGGTTCAAATCAAAAAGTTTCATGGGCGTAGAGAAATCAAATTGGTGAAATGTTCTGGTCAGAGAGCATCCTTCAGATGAAACACCATTTTGGGTAAGTGAAGTGGTGAAAAAAAATAGTGAAAAGTTATTATACTGTGAACACTGAAAGTAATGTGGAGTTGTTAATTTTGCCAAGTTTTCGCTTCTAATGGGAAGCTTCTTCAGGGCAGTAAAAATGAGTGAAAAACAATGAATTTAACATAAAATTGACGAAAAAAAAGAAAACATGTATGTTAAACATGCATGCATATAGCGGCTAACATTATCAAAGGCGATGTGGCTACGGTCGAAGTGATCTTACTTGCTACGCATTGACCGTTGCCGCATATCCTTTGACATTGTCTGGCGCACGTAGTAGCAGACGAAATATCATATGTCAGAGGATATGTCAGAGGATATGCGGCAACGGTCAATGCGTAGCAAGTAAGATCACTTCGACCGTAGCCACATCGCCTTTGATAATGTTAGCCGCAACAATAAGTCATTCACCAAAGGAAGTGCATATATGATCATTTCGCCTGCCATTTATGGTGAAAATGCCGGGTTGCTACCACGCCACCGAGTAAATGGCAAGCATGGGCCAGTGAAATAATTTGAAATGTTTAAATAAAATAAGTTTTTGTACTTTTTCTCTGTAATTTTAAATTGAATGTGTGACACTTTTCTACATGATGAAAAGTATTAACTTTGTTTTTCTCATTACCACGTCTAACTTTTTACTATAACCTCAAGTTAATGTATTGATCTGTTTAAAAAAAAAATCTGTTCAAAATCTGTTTTTCCGTTAACCAGCTGTCACACTCCTACGAACGACAACCCTCAAAAGTCGAAACTTGTGCGAGCTAAGGATTAATGAGGTCTTACCTTTTAACGTGTGATTCCTAACACGGGTTGGACGGTAGTAAGTGAAGATCGATCGTTCAGACTAGGGCTTGAACCACCGAACAATACGGCAGTCAGTTCGAGTGAATGAACAACCGCTTGGCTACCGACCCAAGAGAATAAACATATTTATATGTTTATGTTTGCGTTTACGCAGCTATTTTTATCAAGTACTTTCTTGGTTTTTTTTTTCATTTCGTCTTCAATCAAGGACCGCCTGCCCGGTACTGACGATGCACAATAGCCTGAAACAGCTGTCTACCGGTGGCTCTTAAATTGAAATCAATATGGTTCCTTCCGAATGAGGGGTATGTCAGGACGAAAAAAAGGTGGTAACTTTTACAGGTTTCCACACGTATATTTCTGTTACAGAAAGTCGATGATTCAGACTCCTTTGCTTTGGCAACACTGTGGGGTTCATATACGGGTATCTAAATTGTGGGATTGTTGGAAATTTATATGGAGGTTATAGCTGTAACTGCTCGCTCTGTTTCTCTGCGAACTTGTACGCGTTAATCTCGAAAATGGCTCAACCGATTTGATTGAAAACTTTTCTGATGCATGACTTCATTTTATTTGTTGTATGATTGGATTTATGAAATTGATATTATCTGTACCTATATATAAAACAAAGTCGTGTTAGTTACCCCACTTATAACTCATGAACGGCGGGACCAACTTTTATGATTTTTGTGTTTTCCGATTTGTCTTCATCGGGAATACGATAATGAGTATTGAAATATGATATTTCATCAATGAAAATAATGATAATAATAATAATAATAATAAGAGAATAAAATAAAAAAAACAATATCGATTACATATGTATGAATATGTCGATATAAATTATTATGAAAAATAGTTCATCTTCCATTTTATTCATTCATTCAATAAATTTCAATGCGCTTTTTGTTATTGTTTGATAATTAATTCAAGTCCGATCCTCAACAAGTTTTGTAAATTTTCATCAGTCAACCTCGTTCTATAGTTTGATTCCATGAAATTAATTCTTGAAAATGTTTGTTTGCATAAATTGGTGCTTGAAAAAATACAAATCAATAATTTTGAAAAATTTCATAAATCGGGAAATTTATTTTTTAGTAGATTTTAATAAAATGCAATTGAATTATTTTCATCATATACATTGTTAGATAGCAAATCAATTAACTCTGGTTGTAAATTGTCTGGAGCTTTCACAATATCAAATTCTGAAGGATATTCAAGTATTAATATGTTCATATATTTTGCGTTCTGCGTGCAAATATTGAAACCGATGGCGAAAATTTTTATCCAGCATCTTCAGTGACTTAGTAATAATAATAATAATAAATAACAATATTCAAAGGACACTGTTTATCGTTTTTGGTTGAAAACGATTGCAAAGTAGGAAAATGACAAGAACTGTTGCTTTCAATAATAAACAATTTTATTTTGAGCTGGAAAGCTTTGACTTCTGTGAATAGCTCGTTTGATTACTTTCCTTTCCTTTGTTATGTTATAGTAGGAGATTTGAGCCGGTTCTAGGCCTCCTCCACCACTATGACGTCACGTGGGGTGAATGACTCTCCCCCCACTCTGACGTCACGTGGGGTGAATGACCTAGACCGATTCATGCCTCCCCCCACCACTATGACGTCATTAACGACGTAATGGTGTAATAAGTTTGACTTCGAACGACATGTCCGACTCATGCCTTCCCCCACCACTATGACGTCATTATTGACGTAATGGTGTAATTAGGGTGACCTTGAGGGTTGGTGTGTGTATGTGTGTTTGAATACACGGTACAGGGTTCATCATGTGCGTGTCTGTGTACAAACATACGTCTGCATACTTCAAAGATCCTCCAAGTAATGAATGTTCCATCGGTGTGAGCCCACCAAGTTAGTAGTGGTGTGACGTCACAGCAGCAGCAACCGTTCAATGGTAGGGGAGCGAGATGTGCACTCCACGGCGTGTGGCTGTGTAATGTATATTCATCAGTGTGTCCTTACCTCTCTCGATGCCGTTCCCCACCACTTGACACCCCCACCCTTCAACCCCCACCACTAGACACTCCCACCCTTCAATCCCCACCACTGGACACCCCCACCACTGGACCATGATCTCACTTGACGTCACGTGAGGTGAATTACCTAGACAGACTCATGCCTCCCCCCATCACTATGACGTCATTTACGACGTAATGGTGTAATTAGGGTGTTGCTTATGTCAGTTTACACCAAGTGAGTTAGTGAAAACATATCATAGAAAATGTGTTCTTGTGACTGTGGTGAATCTTTTACTCGTAGTGATAACCTTCGTCGTCATCAGCTCCAGAGTTGCCAAGGAGGTCCATCAGTGAAACGAGTGAGATTAGATGACACCTATGTACACATATAATTGTTGTAATTTGACGATTCCATTGAATCAAGTGAATTCTCACAATAGAAGTCTGCAACATAAGAATAATGCATGTGTACAATTGAGTGATGGTGTTCAAATTGTAAAGAGTGCCTTCAAGCGTCGGATTGCTACATACAGGGTGCAGAGTTCCATTGTTTCCACCGATTACATGTTATTCTTTAACAAATCAGGCAGAAAGTTATTGAATTATTGGAGTCAGCCATCAGGGTTCACAAAATCATCAAAGTGAATATGGAAGTATTTGGGAGTTATATTTACGGCATCGAGAGAGGTAAGGACACACTGATGAATATACATTACACAGCCACACGCCGTGGAGTGCACATCTCGCTCCCCTACCATTGAACGGTTGCTGCTGCTGTGACGTCACACCACTACTAACTTGGTGGGCTCACACCGATGGAACATTCAATACTTGGAGGATCTTTGAAGTATGCAGACGTATGTTTGTACACAGACACGCACATGATGAACCCTGTACCGTGCATTCACACACACATACACACAACAACCCTCAAGGTCACCCTAATTACACCATTACGTCATTAATGACGTCATAGTTGAGGGGGGAGGCATGATTCGGACATGTCGTTCGAAGTCACACTTATTACACCATTACGTCGTTAATGATGTCATAGTGGTGGGGGAGGCAGGAGTCGGTCTAGGTCATTCACCCCACGTGACGTCATAGTGGTGGGGGGAGGTATGAGTCAGACATGTCGTTCGAGGTCACCCTAATTACACCATTACGTCGTTAATGACGTCATAGTGGTGGGAGGAGGCATGAGTCAGTCTAGGTCATTCACCCCATGTGACGTCAGAGTGGTGGGAGGAGGGTTATTTACCCCACGTGACGTCAGAGTGGTGGGGGGAGGGTCATTCACCCCACGTAACGTCATAGT
The DNA here is from genome assembly GCF_000500325.1 of Leptinotarsa decemlineata. NCBI lineage: Eukaryota > Metazoa > Arthropoda > Insecta > Coleoptera > Chrysomelidae > Leptinotarsa > Leptinotarsa decemlineata. The sequence continues at coordinate 49,181 of NW_019290626.1, read as the reverse complement.
GGTGAGGGGAGGCCTAGAACCGGCTCAAATCTCCTACTTGTTATATCTAATATATTGAGGTGATTCCTGATGTCCATGAGAAAACCCAACTCGCTTATTCATTTAAAATTCTGTATTTCTTGTATATTTTTTCTGTCAAAAACATTTCAATCTCTACTCAAAAAATCATTTTAAAACTTTCTCACGGCTGAGCTATCTTATTTCAGAAAAATAAATGTTATCTTCGTATTCTGCTTCAATTTCATTTAGGGAATTTCGGAATGTTTGATAGTCGATACCGTTTTTGCGAGTATAATTGAAGGACTTTACTATGATATTGTTACGTTTTTCCCAGTGGGTTGACCAATAATTGACTACACTGAACAATAATCAACCTTAACTTCATTCTACTTTAAATACAACAAACACTTCAACTATTATTCGAATGTCTATCGCCTTACCAGATCGCTTCGCGTACGCACTGTAACTTTTACTTCACTGTCTCGATGGGCGAGTGATCGCGCTTATATTTGGCAATCGAAGGCGCTGGAACATTACTCGTCATTCCATCGAAGCCGGTGAAATTATTCTCGCTTCATCCAGAACGGCAGCCAACATCGAACATTCGCGCGCTCTTAGCTACGTCACAATGGATTCATGGCTACCAGTAGCCACTGGCGTTATTTTTTTGGGTATAATTTACAACACTACTCCCTCCCCTGAGGTTGTTTACCCCGAACAACATTCAAGAAGGGACATCACGACCCATGTATGGCCTCACTCTCTCTATGTGGACAACTTCAGGCTTGCTTCTGGGTGGAAATTGGATTCTGTACATCAGATTGTTAATCTTTTTGGTTACCAAGTAAGGTCCTTGCCATAGTCTCTGCAACTTGAGACACAAACCTTTTCGACGTTGGAGTTGGTAGAGCCACACTGCATCGCCCTCCTTGAAGCTCACTGGCAGCGACATTTTGTCAAATCTTATTTTCATCCTGTCACTGAAAAGCTGTAATTTGGTCCTGGAAAATTCGTGTACAATTTCCAGTCTGTCCTTCAGGTCACTCACATACTCTGAAAGAGGTACCTCTTAAGATTCATCGAAAGGACTGCCATACAATACATCTACCGGAAGATTCAGTTCCCTACTAGTTGAAAACATGGATGGTGTATAACCTGTCGCGTCATGTTGGTAGCTCCTGATATTCTTGAATCTTCTAGTGTAACCACGTTGGCGCTGTCATGAGGCTGACAAGGCACATTTCCAACCTTCAATAGTTTGTTCCTTATGTCCATCACGAATCCGTAGGAGGACATGATGTCTAGTTCCAAAATGAATTCGTCGACGATGTTGGCCACTATCACCTCACTTTCTATTTCGCAGTTTCCAAACCTAACTCTCACTTCAGCTTCTCCATAGACTGTCAATCTCTTTCCAGTTGTTGATTCCAGAACCGGTACAATTGATTACTTCTTGAAACTAGTTCTTTTGGAAATGTCGGCTCTCATTACTCACCTCGTTGTTCCATTATCGATCGTAAAAAGACCCTGATGATTATTCAAAAATCCCCTAACAACTAGGCTGTTACTGTTGCGTCCTATAATGGAAATCAAATACCTATGAGCTTGGGATGCAGCAGCGAATGTACCCCCCCTAACACTGACTGAATAAAGTTTTCCGAACCCCGACGTTCTAGTGCGGGTGATCCCAAACGCCAGTCTGAAATATCCTTCTCTGCCGTTATAACATTTAGGCCGCTCTCTTGTCTTGGGTGCAGTTCCATTCATCAAATATTTCTCAAAGAGTTCTTTTAGACCTACCATGAGTTGATATGTTCTTTCATCTTCCTTTTCATTGATGACTCTCACTAGAACTTTCCGTTGTTATCGTAATTTTGGCAGCGTCAAATTCTGGGGCTTCATTCAATTTTTTATGACGTGCGAGTGCTGCAGCTCCTCATCACGAACTCCGTCGATGATACTATGGACACTAATCCAAAGGGTGAAGTTATCAGGTGCTTCTGGTTAAGCGAGTCTTTTGACTTCGGTCCTAAATTTCTGCAAACTCTCTGAGGGACCTTGAGTTCTCACCTCAAGTTGAACTCGGTAGACTTGTTGTAGGTTCTCACTACCTTACCTGATCTCCAAAACTGTTACGACTGCTTCATAATCCTTCTGCCTATTTCGGAGGCTTTTTCTCGTAGTACCAGTATGAGAGCTGTTGCTTTCCCCTCATTTTTTCACCCATTATTTTCCGCAGCGGCCTTAAATTGTCTGCGAAGATTCGCCATTGACGGTTGAAGTTTTAATAAAACTGCTAAAAATGAGAGATGTTTCTTTATTCTTTTTTACTTGTTTCAGGGATTTCAAATCATTTTATATAGTAGACAATGGAAGTCCGAACTAGTGAAATTCATCACGAAACATTGTCAATCACCTTCAAACAAACTTATTTTTCTATTTCCGATGAAGACTAATCCAAAAACACATCATGAGATTTGATATTTACCGCTCGTTTGCAGATTCTTGAAAACAATATAAAACTGCCAATCATCCGAAAACAGTTGATTTTTATTCGAAAAATAATGTTTGGGATACCCTTGAGGCAGTGTTTCTGAAACTTTTCGAATTCACGGCTCTCTTATATTATCGCGGCGCGATAATTTTTCCAACGTTAACATTGTAGGACCTGGAATTCCTTATTACGCCCGCACTATAGACAATTGACAATTCAAGAGCTACCGGTATACAGCTGTTTAAGCCTATTGGGCATCGTCAGTACAGGGCAGGCGGTCCTCGATTGAAGACAAAATGTTAATAACCAAATACAGTACTTGATAAAAATGACTGCGTAAACGCAAGCGAGACATACGTGGAACCACCTTGGGGTGACCCCCAAGTCAACTTTCCAGGGTTGGCAACATTGTGAAGTTCATATTTGTTGTGGGATTGTTGGAAATTTATGTGAAATTGATTAGCTTTAACTGGTCGCTCTCTGTTTGTCTGTGAACTTGTGAGTACTACTCGCAGAAAAGACCCAAGCCATGTAATGTATCGCAATAGGTGTCACTCAACATTTAGTAGAAAGTATATTCGATCTGGGGTTTTACTGCCAAAAAGCTGCTCAAATCAGTGAAGTACCTGGTTGGTTGATTTCAAAAATCAAATCCCAACATGAGAAAACTATTTTGATGTATGTATAGCTCCATTTTATTTTTTGCATGAATATGATTCTCAAACTCAATAAATATATAATAAAAGAATCACTGATCAATGTACATGGAAGATTTTTGAAAAACTATTATTAACGGTCTTGTGCAATGAAATATAACCATAAACATAAACAATGATTGTAAACATTTTCGTCTACTGGCTATGTGTTCATGTGTTCTAATTTCGTAAACGGCTTAACCGATTCGGCAACGGTTTCCACTGTCATATTTTACTTATTAAGTTCCATTCAAAAGTGTTTGATTTATTTCAAGCAGTTCGAAAAAATTTAAAAGTTATGTTAATACAAAGAATCGAGTCAGAGAAAACTCAATAACTGAATTCCATGTGAACGAAGTTGCAAACAACAGCTAGTTTTTCAATTTTAATACATTCGGTACATAATGACAAATTGCTCCAAAAGGAGAATCGCCGGATGAAATTTTATGATGTCTCATCATACTCTTCAGTTCACCGAAGAAACATGTGATCATCTACCAAATGGTAAACTTACACTGATTCGATTTATTCAATTTGCGTACCACTGATAAGTTCAATCTATATAGAGTAAACTTACCTAAATCAATTACATTACACAGATGTTTGTATCAAATGACAATTATATTGCTATTATAATATTTGTAATTTTTTTTGTACAATTGAAATGGACATAGAAGGTTCCTCTTTCGAAAAGATATGATTTCTTTAGTGATTAGTTACTACGATGCAGTATTTATATGCTGAAGCTTTCGAAATTATAATTTTAAAGAGCAAAATTTCCTTTTCACCTCTACTAAACCCTCCGCATAAGGATTTCGGTAAAGATAATTTGGAGAAGTTCATTTCGAACAAAACTGGTATCTGTTCTAGACGAGCAATTAAAAAAAACAATTTCGTCAAGCAATCTCGAAAAACTCGAATCTTGAGCCAAAAATACACAATTATTGATTTGATATCGATTCATTAATGAACTTGACGATATTTTAGATAGTAATTCAGCAGTACAGAAAAATTCAGTTGTTAGCGAAAGTAATACTGAATTTTCAATACCAACAATAACAATGGCACTACCACAGCAAAAAAATTTTTAAATGTACTGGGATCTTTTCAAATCTCAACTCAGTAATCTGAAACTTGGTAGTGACAGTAACGCACTAAATGAATTCATTTTGATAGGTGTGATTCATTGACTAATGCCATTGTTGATTCATTGACAATCAACGATGCATCTTTGAACGAATGTCTTTGAATGTATTCAGGAAAAATCGTTTGGGAAAGCAGAGTACATGGTTGAAAATCGACCCGAACTCAAGACAAGTTTGAAAAATGCTCTGAAACAATGTTTTTCTGACCTTAGGAATATAGATTGCCTTATTCTGGAACTAACGAGGAGTCGACCTCATAAAGGTGAAGACTTACTCAGTTTCGGAAGTAGGTTGCAACTGATTAGAAGTAGCGTGGTACAGAGAATAAGTAATGATTCTAATCTAAGTGAAGAAAAAAACTTTCAAATTTCATAATATGATAGGATTGAACTTGGCACATTCATTGATGTTAGTATATGCATTCTGTGAAATAATTTACATCTCAAAAATCCAAATTCTTTTGAAGATGCGATGGCAAACGTGAACGAATACGAACATTTTGAAATTTTATATGGCACCGCCCCATACAATCATAGAACCAAATTCAATACTCCTGTCGACAAACATACTTATATGACCAATGTTCCAACGAAGACCACTGTTGTAATCGCTACCAAATCAATCATAAAGACAATTTAATCATTTCAACATCAATTTTTCGAATTCAAACTGTTCTCTGAGACCAATTTGGCCCAATAAACCATTAAATGCTCAACCCAGGCAGCTACCTGAACCTATGTCGACTACTTCTAAGAACCCCACTAGGATGTCACACCAACAAATTTCTCAATGTCGACAAGAACCCAGAAACAACTTCAGAACTCAATACGGTTCAAATCAATTTCAAAATCAATCACGATTTTTTCAAAAGGATCAATGGCCAAATTTTATTTCAGAGGCATTATTTTCGAACAAATATAAAAACCTGATTGATTTTTATTATCAACCTGCCAACAAATATCAATATTATGAACCCCAATCAAAATGAAATCCTTTATTAACATCGATATTCATAAAAGGAATTCGATCAACAACAATCCTGTATTTCAAACGACGACATTTCAGGCTCTGACGAAATCGAAAATTTTCAGGCATCGAGCCAACAAGATCAATCGACTTAGCCAATACCAATCTCTCGTGGAATAATGCCTTACCATATGTAGAAACAAAAAACCCAAAATTAAAATTACTCATCCATACGGAAAGCTCTTCATCGATACCTTCAATAATTGAGAAATTATTTACAGATAAAACTTATAATTTCAATACCCATAATGAGAACAGCAACTGGTAGTCAAAAGTTCAGATATGAAGCTTCAATACCACCCTTTTCTGAATTTGATACATATTTGTTTTTTCCCAACAGCAAACTGTTATTTAAACACCTCGACACGTGTTTCGAGTAATAACAGTAATATTCACTGATAGTTTTAATTAACATGAACCTGAATATCGATTAAATTAATAAGAAAATGATAAGGAAAAATACTGAAAAACCTCTCAAATTCAGACAACCTTCAGGTTTAGGTGTATTTTTTAAGTAAACCAGCTGAAAAAATTACTAAAAAATCTGCCAGTGAGTTAATACGAAGGCGAAATTTAGACAAAAGAAGGAACCATGAATGATTTCATTATTCCACAAATATCGAATATTTCAAAAACGAATATGCTTCGATTGAAAATTTCGGCAAAATTACTCAAACACCTACCTGTCACCCTATTTGTGTCCTCGACACAAGAAATATTCACCCTCAAATATTTCACGAACTCCGATAGAGAGACAAATGACCAAACGAAGGTGACTAGAATATCACAGACCTAATTCGTATTGACCATGTGAACTCAAAACTATAATCAGAGTATGCAAAGAATATTCTGATATCTTTCTCAAGCCAGGAGACGAAATTACATTTATTTTAAAAATCAAACATGAGATTAGGACCACTGACAAAATACAGGTACATATAAAATCTCCATACGTCCTCAGACAAGAAGTCCAACGCCAGATCAACGACATGCTCGAGAATAATATCATATGACCCAGCTGTAACCCGTGGTCGTCCGCCATTTGGATCGTACCAAAATAACTCAATTCATGTGGTAAACAAAAATCGAGAATAGTCGTCGACTATCGTATAATCAGTAAAAAAACAACAGATGATTGATACTCAATCCCCAATATTGATGACATATTGGATGAATTGGGTCGTGTTCAATATTTTACTACCTTTGATTTGGCCAGTGGATTCCATCAAATTGAAGTGACTCAAACGAATCAAATATGGGTCATGGTCAATATGAAAACTTGGTGATGCCGTTTGGCCTCAACAACGCATCATCAAGCTTTCAAAAAGTGATGCATGAGGTCCTCAAAGACTTGTAAATGAAAATTTGCATGGACAACATCATCATATTTGGCACCGGACTTCAGGAACACATTCGAAACCTCAAAATTCAACTGGATAAATCAAACCCGATCCACCAAAAATCACGGCTATCAAAAATATTCCAAGATATAAAATAATTTTTTGGACTATTAGGTTATTATCGGGATTTTGACAGACTCACAAAAACTATGACTAAATGTCGTGAGAGAAATGAAAAAGTAAAGCACACGACAGACTTCATTGATTGCTTCAATACAAGGAAGTCAATACTTGTGTCTGAACCTGCTCTAGAATATCCTGACTTCGAGAAATCAGTCGAATTGACACAGACGCCTCAAAATCAAATTTCGCAATAGACGCTATATTACCCCAAAATGACCACCCAATATGCTACGCCTCCCGGACACAGAACCCAGAACCCAGCAGAAGTCAATTATTCGACAATCGAAAAAGAATTTTTGCCATTGTCTGGAGCTGTGAATATTCCTGCCCTACTCATTTGGTCGAAAGTTTACGATATTTTTCGATTTAAAACCCCTTCAGTAGCCTTTTTCATTGAAAGAACACAACTTTAGATTATTACGACTGGCGTTCAAAACTCGTCATATGTCATAAAGTACAAAAAAGGCGAGTCAAATCAAACAGCTGACTTTCTAGAAACTCTTTCAACATCTATTTAAATGCCCTTGAAACTTATCCATTCAAAATAAAAGATTACGTCGACGAAATAATCAGAAACATATTGATAAACGCTGAAAAAAATTCCCGAATTGGAGTAAATCGTTCTCCAAATTATTGAACCCACAAAAAATTCACAAAAAATCAATATAATTTCTGACGTTGACGTTTTTCCAAAAGAATAGAAGAAAATTCTAACTTAGCTCTTACTTCAGTTGAGGAATCTATATGCAATATTCCTATTTCAGAACGCGCTAATTAAATGATTGGAACGAGAAAATAACTTTTTAAAAAGAATTTATTTTACAAACTAGAGACGACTGTCTCTTACGAGAGCCACAAACAGAATGATAATTAATATAATATTAACTGGATGCTAACTGCATGTCGAGATAAGGGATTCCTGGAATATCTCTTACTCAGCTGAATCTCCGTGTGAATGGCCGTGTCGTGGGAACTATGACCACGTAACTCGCTATAAATAAATATAAAAACCAAATATTCATTACACATGGGGATATAAAAAACTGAAGTGTGGAATCGAAAAAGTTTTTGAAAATTTTTGGTCATTGTCACATCACCAAATAAAAACACATCGAAAATAACAAGTACTTCAAATACTATGTGACGAAGACATTCAAATCAATACCATTCATAACTTCATTCTTCCAATACGATTAGGTAACGCCAACATTATTTATGGTAAACACACATATCTTCACTACATCAATTTGAGTCCAATTATCAATAAATTGAATAAATAATTTCAATAAGATAAATGTTACCAACCCAATTCCCTACCATGGTCTATCCGAAAATATGCATCATAGAACTGAATATCTTATTAAAAAAACTCAGACAAAACTGGACAACCTTCAACCCCATATTCGTGATAAACGAGATCAATGGAATCGGTAAAATCAATAAATGGATTTTCGGATGATGACGGAAAGCGTCATCACGTCAAGCGTGAATTCCAATATTCCAACCATTGCAATATTGGAATTCACGAATTGAATATTCAAACCTCTTTATCAAAACAAATAATCAATCATTATATTCAAACCATTCGAACGCTCAATTCAAATCAAAAAGCTCAATGTCACATTTCACTAAATTCGTGATATTTTATCCTTAATTTGTCCCATGGTTTTAACGGAGAAACCCAAATTATTTTCACTGTTTTCTTAATGAATATACATTTTCATTACTTTATATACAACTGAAATTTCACAAAATATAGTGGCAAGCTGCTAGGGGATGAATGGCAAATATGGTCCATGCTGTAATGACATGTGAACACCTTGAAATCATTTATAACGAGTACTCACATCTTCCTTATACTATGCTATTTTGGCGCTCATAATTTTTGTGATCAATAGATGAAGTCGGTTGAAGTGGACACCCTATCACACTTCTTGTAATCTAAATACATTATAAGGCACTCTCAGAAGAGAAATATTTGTTTCTTGACATCGAAACGATTCCAGTGAAATCGGATAACCAGAAGTGAAAACTAGAAATGGTCTGATTTTGACAGATCCATAACCCACTGGACACAAGAGATCCGACTTATATCATTTAAACTCTACGACGATGTTTTCCATATCGAAATTGTTTATTCTTGCATGAATCGTCAAAATACCTGGAAAGTTTGAAATCAAACTCTATTCTACAATTATATTGCGCTTTAATTTCACAATGAGTTATTTATTTTAAACATTATTTCATAATTCATATGATAGTTCGCTATATGTATTCTCGACATGCAGTATATATTCTTTGTCAATTACTTTTAACGGTTGGCGCTAATAAGAAAATTGAAAAATGACATGTGACAACTGATATTTGTCTGCAGTGACTGATTTTGGATGTCGGATGATGAAGAAGCCCAGGAACCGTGCCCCGACTCTGAGAAGTTTTATAACAGAAATTTCTCTCCAATAGGGACCCGGGTGACGAAGCCCTAGGGGACCATATGTGGGCTCCAATTTTATTGGCGGTGTCTGAATTTGACAAAATATTCATTCATATGATAGCACATCTTCGCAAACGTAATTTGAGAATTGAAAAATATGCCTAAATTGCCGGAAAATCATGATTGATTTTTTCAGTTATATTGAAATGGTAATGTTCACAAAAAATGAATCAATATGTTATCAGCTTTGCAAGAATTTTGCTCATACGACATTGAATGTCACTATTTTTCGGTTCCGAAGACCGTGGATTTTTGGATTTTCTTCCTGACGTTCCGCTGGCGCGAGTGGCTATCTTCTTCAAGGTTTGTACATCCTGGATTACTATACAATGACTTCTGGGTTTCTGAGTCAGGCTGTTATAAAAAAACCTAAGCGAAACTACATTCAAAATCATATGTGAAAAGGACATAGTGACACAGAAAATGTTAGCTCATTGTAACCTATTTGAATGAACTAAACTGTAAATGTGTGGTGATGTAAGCTTCGTCTCCTTGTTACTCTCCTTGTTTTGTTATAGATAATTACGCATATTTTTGACTTTCCGATATCTTTCGGATTCACCGGAAATGGCCCAGATTTTGAATTTTTTAATTATTCTTCATTCTTATATTTTTTAATTTTGCTTCAATTTCTGTTGAATTTTTTGACTAATCAATTTACGAGTATATAAACTGAATATGTTATTGACTGGAGAGTGTTAGAAATTCAAGTTCTATTCAAAGATATCACAATCGGCAGCATGTCTTCAGTATTTTCCGGATGTTGAGTGAGAAATGTTATGGTGAGAAGGAGATCAAGAGGGCGAACAGATTATCAACATTGTTGCTTTGGTTAAGGTTGTGAAAAAGGTGTTAAGTCCTTGATATCCGTGCTTCCTCGGTAAATTTTTTGCGGATTCATGAATTCATGCCTCATCTACAGTTATTGACTGATTGTTTGAATCTCTTTATTTCCCCTCTTAATTTCCTACTTGCCTAAAACGATTCTCAACACAGAAAATTTTAATTGATTTCAACCTAATATCCTTTGCCACCTCCATTTTTGATTCCTTGAGACCTAAAAACAGCTTTTGAACTATTAAGTTCCCTGTTACAATTATTGAAAATGAGTACCTTCAACCATAATACACGCCTCCTGCTGGTTCCAAAAAATCTGTTTTTCCGTTAATCAGCTTTCACCTTCTTTCGAATGACAATTCTGAGTCGAAACTTGTGCGAGGTAAGTATTGATGAGGTCTTAATTTTAATGAGCGATTTCTCACCCATGTTGGATAATTCGCAGTAGAAATCGACAGTCCGTACGTCGAGCTCGAACCACTGTTCCACACAGCAATAGAATTGAATGAGTAAATCGAAATACTCAGGCAACCAAATTTCTTCTTTCTCCCTTTTGAGATGACAACTAGTAATGCTTTTGTTTCTCAGATCCTCTATGTCAAGCACTGGTATTCAATATAACAGGGACTTGAGTCCCTGAGACCCCATCAAAAATCCTGAACTAATGAAGAAAAGAATTAAAACCTTCTATGTTTTTTACCACTTTTATTTGTAACTAACGTTACTGCAGTAATACATTATACTTTAATGTCTAAGTTTGAAAATATCCATATAGGACGAAACTGCAGTAACGTTAGTTACAAATAAAAGTGGTAAAAAACATAGAAAGTTTCAATTCTCTTTTCTTCATTATGATTTCCTACCACATAGTCACGGCTATGAAGTGAATTTGCAAAACTCATGAATTAAACTCAAGTTTATTTTGTTCAAACTTGGATTTGCTGTAATAACCCAAATTGAGGAACATTCCCCATTTTCAAAGTGTGTACGTAGTTGGGTCATTTTGATATTCCCGAAACAAAAATAGGCTGGTGCACCGTCATGCATCAAGCCAAATTTCATTTCTTTAAATTAGTGGAATATCTTCAAGCACCAAATGTGATTTTTCTCAAGCAGAATGGAGATAAGTGTGACCGTCTAGACGACCAGGTGAAGAGAAAAGACCAATTAATTTACCACAAGTAATGCCGGCCCAGACAATAATAGATTCCAGCAATAGCGTGTGGATTATTCAAAAATTATTCATATTAGCATTCCTTGAAAAGCTATATAGCTTCATCCCTAAAGAGAACTTGACGTCCAAACTGTGGGTTTGTTACTAGTTTTTGTAGATACCACTGGCAGAATTCAATTCGTAAGATACAGAAAAGCAATGCTTCAACTCGTTGAACATGGTGCGAGTAAAATAGATTTCAAAAACTACACCTCACGATTTGATCTCCACAAACTTTATTTGAAAAAATATAATCACAACATGTTTCGCTAGCACAGTAGCTTTCTCAAGTGTATGAATACACTTTGGGGTATAGTTTTTGAAATTACTATGGATCTTCATCAAGTAACGGCAGAATCAATCAGAAAAAAAAAATAGATTTTCCAACAAGATCCTCTGAACAACTAGGTGAATAATGTTGTGGATTTCAAAATTGGGGGGTTCTAATAACGTAGCTGTTGTATAAAAAACACAGTTTCGCAACCGATTAATATTTGCGATTATTTCCGAAAACGAAGGAAGACCTGAAGCTAGATTTCTTGTTTGAACGATTGAAATGAACATAAACTGGTGTTGACGACAAACCTGTTATCATCAATATTTTTGACAGGTTGTTATATATTTCGGAACTAAATGATCTTGATTGAGAAAACTAATATTGGTGTTCTTTATTGAAGTTTTTGAAAAGGAAAATTTTTATCCGTTTGTCTGTGCGTTTGTACGCTCTTATCTCGAAAACATTTCGATCGATTTGAGTGCGGTTTTCACTAATATATTGTAGTACGAAGTACTACATTACTTCATACTCATGATTGAACTCATGTCCCTCTGCCAGAAGGTGGTTTACAAATGTCTTGAATATGTTTTTCTATTGAAAAATCTACTTTTATATCCTCTTCTATTTTCCCAAATTTTCTAACAGCACAATCGTGAACACCAGTTTATATTCATTCCAATCGTTCAAACAAGAAACTTAACTTTCAGTCTTCCTTCGTTTCAGGAGGATCTCTGATTTATGAAAACATATTTTCAAAAGCTATAAGTATATTGAACCAAAGTTTCAGCAACAATTTTTCATATATTTTTCTAACAAATGTTTAACGTTATTATTTGAATCGACATTACTTTTTATTCATGAATCGATTGAAATAAATCAGTGACTAAATATGAAGCTTCCACAATATATTAGTAAAACTCGCACTCAAATTGGTCATGATGTTTTCGAGATTAGCGCGCACAAACGCACAGATAAACGGATAAAAGTTTGTCTTTTCAAATACTTCAATAAAGAACCCCAACATTAGTTTTCTCAAAAATATTTCAAGATTATTAAGTTTCGAAATATATAATAACCTGTCAAATATATTGATGATAGCAGCGCTTGTCGTGAACACCAGTTTATGTTCATTTCAATTGTTTGGACAAGAAACATAACTTTCAGTCTTCTTTCGTTTCAGGAAATAATCGCAATTATTCATCGGTTGCGAAAATGTTTTTTTTTCGTTGTTAGAACCCATCAATTTTGAAATTCAAACATTTCTCACCAAGTTATTCAAAGGGTCTTGTTGGAAAATCTATTTTAGTCTCACCATGTTCAACTATTTGAAGCACTGCTTCTCTGTATCTTTAGAATTGACTTCTGCCAGTGGTATCTAAAAAAACTAGTAGTAAACCCACATTTTGGACATCAAGTTCTCTTTAGGGATGAAGCTAACTTTTCAAGGAATGCTATTATGAATCATTTTTGAATAATCCACGCGCTATTGTTGAAATTTGTTATTGTCCGGGCCGGCATTACTTGTGGTAACTCAATTAGTCTTTTTTCTTCACCTGGTCATCTGGAGGGTCACAAGTATTTCCCAAGAAAAATTACATCTGGTGCTGGAAGATATTCCACCAATTTGAAGAAATGAAATTTGGCTTGATGCATGACGGTGCACCAGCCTATTTTTGTTTCATCGGGAATATCCACATCAAATTTACCCTACTAGGTGCAAACATTGAAGAGGACCACAGTTGTGGCAGATCGAAACAGTTCAGGATTTATGGGGACAATTCAAGTCCTTGTTCTATTGAATACCAATGCTTGACATAGAGGATCTGAGAAACAAAAGCATTACTATTTTTCAACTCAAAAGGGAGGAACTTTGGTTGACGTTTTGGTTGCCTGAGTAGTTCGATTTACTCATTCAATTCGATCGCTGTGTGGAACAGTGGTTCAAGCTCCACGTACGAACGGTCGATTTCTACTGCGTATCATCCAACATGTCTGAGAAATAGCTTATTGAAGACCTAGTCAATACTTAGCTCGCACAAGTTTCGACTCAGGAATTGTCATTCGAAAGAAGGCGACAGCTGATTAACGGAAAAAGAGATTTTTTCGAATCAGCAGGATAGTTGAAACAATACGCGATTCAGTGACAAGACGGCGGAGGCGTGTATTATGGCTGAAGGTAGTCGTTTGCAACAATTCTAATAGAAAATTATCAGTTCAGAAACTGTTTTTTCTACTCCTTGTTTTTTTAGGTCTCAAAAATTGTTGAAAATTTTGAATATATCTGTACGACAAATTCAAAATATAAAAACTATGGAGTTTTTTAGTTTTGTTCAGATGAATAATGTCCTGCATTGAATGAAATCAATTAAAATTTTCCATATGTTGAGAATCGTTTCAGGCAAGTAGGAAATCTGGAGAGGAAACAAAGAGATTTACGTTGAAACACATTTTTTTCAAAAACAATTAGTCAATAACTGCAGATGAGGCATGAATTCGTAAATCAGAAAAAAATTCACGAAGGAAATACGGATATCAAGCATTTAACACCTTTTTCACAACCTCAACCAAAGCATCAACGTTGGTCCCAGTCTCTTCATTTACCTCTGTTCGGCCTCTTGATTTCCTTCTTACCAAAACGTTTCTCACTCAAAATCCGGAAAATACTGATGACATTCTGCCGATTGGGATATCTTTGAACATTATTTGAATTTCTAACATTCTCCAATCAATAACATATTCAGTTTATGTACTCATAAATTATTTCGTCAAAAAATGTAACAGGAATTTAACCATAGTTAAAAAAATTCACTGCCAAATTGTTTGTCTAGCAGAGTGTCTGTTTTCCAAAGAAGGCTTGATAACAATAACTGCAAAATATCACGCAACATGCCTATCTATGCACATGATATAATACAAAAGTGAATGAATTGTGGACCTTTCATTTTCTGAGCAATATTGATTTTTTGTTTTCATTCTCAATCCAATCCTTGTTTCAATGATGATAGACATGAAAAAGTTTTTTTCATTATCTGTCGTACTAGCCACTGAAATTTTGTGATTGTAATTTGCAATATTACAAGTGATTCTAGAAAATGAAGTAGGCGTATTAACTAAAAAAAATCATATTCTGATCAGGAATTGTTTCAGAAATCAAAAAATATATAAGACTGAACAGGGTGTTTCATTAAAAAATTCGAAGTCTGGACCATTTCCGGTGAATCCGAAAGTTATTGGAAAGTGAAAAATATGCGAGAACTTCCCTCTTTGTTCAGGGCTGCTCCTGGCTATACAATTGTACGAATTGCTATACAATTCAATATTTTTTCGTACATGCATACCACATTGACGAAAAGCATACATTTTTACTTCATTTGGTTTTGCATTACGTCATTGATTCGAACGAAGCCACGGTTATATATTTACAAATTTCAATCACTTCGTCCTTCGATAGTCGAGTAATCTGTCTATCTCTGTCTCCCGTCTCATTATGATAGGCGTGTCCCGCGTGTCATAGAACTCATAGAAGTCATAGATCACGATCACGTCGATCACAGAGCACTTAATTTTCAGCTCTGTCAAATCTGTCGAAAACGGCTGACGCTAAAAGAAAAAAAATCCACAGTGAGAAAAGACGAATTTTAAATAAATATTTATGAATGGTGGTTGGTAGTTCACCTCACCCCTCTTGATTTCTGTTTTAGGAGACTTTGTGTTGTCATTTGATCTGATACATGATATAAGCTGAAGCTAGATTAGTGAATGCAGAATTTTCAATTAATAATAATGCAAAGAGTAATCAAATCAATATATTTTCAATACCCACTTCAAAGTATCCACATACGATGGAGTGTCTGCGCATGCGCTAATCGCTTTATTCCATCTCTGCATCATGCGGGAAGTTGTCACTTGTCAATTATTCTGATGACAGTGTTGGCAACCTTTGATGCTATACAATTATAGCGAAAAGCATACATTTTCATCTGTCATTTTCGTACAATTTTTTTTTGCCTTGGAGTAGCACTGTCTTTGTTAGTTAGGGAAGCACTCTCTTCTTTACATACCATTCACCCATATCACAGATTAATCTGTGCCCATATATATTCGCATTTTGATTCACTGTGACAAAACATATTTCTTCCTCCACCTCGTAACACAGAGACGAAGCTCACAACGTCACCATACATTTACAGTTTAGTTCATTCAAATAATTTACAATGAGGTGACCTTTTCTGCGGAAGATGGCATCACTATGTCCTCTCCACATAATAATTTAAATGTAGTTTTGCTTAGGTTTTCGTATAACAGTCTTGTCGGTGGAAGAGAAATTTTTGACCCTTTTTCAGTGAGTACACTTCTCGTGAAGAGCATCGTCGTTTTCCAGTTTCATACAAAAGTTGAACCTTATGGCTATTTGCGTAAATTTGCTTCTTAGTATTTTCTTCATTTGCTGGTCTTCTTTCAGGTAAGGAAAAAACAGTATACCTTCAAATAAACTGCCTGAAACTTCCAAATTAACACTTACGTCATCAGGACGTACTGTAATTCAAACATTCATTTTTTTATGTACAATTGTGTAAGACGATTGTCTTCTTTTATTGTGGAGCTGTAGCTGCGAGTTTCGACAACTATTATGAATAATAAATGGACAACACAGTGTTTCTCATTTTCTTTGCCAGCCTTGCCCACCTTCAATAATAAAACCCTGAGATTTTCTGCTTTGGCTCAACACGTCATACTGTAGAAGTTATGATTTGTCCTATAAATTCGTTAAAACCCGGTATATACCTTTGATATTTATTCAAAAATATTCCAAACCCAAAAAAAAGAATATTTCAAGTAAAACCCTCTATATTTGCTCTAACTCTTCTCTCCAAGATTTAGATTTGAAGTTTGGTTTCATATTTTTTGATAGTTTGATTATTTTTTATTCATTCTATAATCTTATTTCCTCAGTTGTGCAGATTCATAATATATCCAGACATTTTTCTTTGAGATGATTTTTTATGGCATTTTGAGGATCAAAGATCTTGGATATAAACTTTTCAATAAGACCATCGCGTCTGTTATACGGACCTAGAGTCATTGTAAGATAGTGACCTACTCTTAAATTAAGAGTTTTTCTTTATCGTGTGTTCATTTTTCATGACGAGTCGCATCGACTAAATTAATATTTTTCATAAGTCATTAGGAAAAACAGTTGATTATATCATATTCATTTCAACAGTTAACTCATAATATACAGTTTGACAAATCTAGATTCTCTCTCTCTACGAACTCTCTGAAAGGTCCCACTATTAATTACTATCTCCGAATTGATGAGACTTGCAATGTTGGTTGATTTTTATTCACCTCCTATTTGAAGGTAAAATAATTTCTCAGATCACGACTATGAATAGATGTTTTGATTTTGAAGCAATTTTTAATCGAACGTTTCGTTCTGTGGATTTCATTAACATTTTTTCAATACGGGTATATAGTGTTTTTCATCAATTTCAGTAGCCACGGTCATAACCAATTCAGCCGTGTATCACAAAACGTTTATTTCTCGATGTTTATCTTCGAAAATGAGTAATGAGATTGAACAAGACAACAAAATTGTGGTTGCTGGATTTACGTCGAACAGTAATTCGTTGATGATAATAGTTAAGGCCCGATTTAGCTATTTAGCTGCTTCTGGCAAAAAATATTTTCGCCGCTCTTCACTCTAACTATTCCAAAGATGAGATGTTATGTAAGTGATACGATAGAAATTGTATGATATTCACATTAGTTAGTCCACTTAAGTTTCTGAGCAATCATACAAAAGTTGTATGTTCGTCTGTTGAACATTTCTACAAAAACTACTAAATCATGTACTCGATCATAATCATCATAAAACTGTTACAGATGTTATAGATTCTCCAGAAATGTTATAGAAATGTAGGTTAAAAGGGTATTTCCCCAAAAATATTACAATTCTCATATACCAACTACAGGAACGTCAGTGGGGAATGCCCTCCAAAATTTTTTTCACGAATAACTTACAAAAATACTTTCTAGTCGGGTTCCTTTACCGATATTATAATATCGATCTTTTTTTCCCAATGACAAAACACAAGCACTACAGGAAAATCCTTAAGGCGCTCTCAGAGCGGTGCCTGTGCGAAAGTAGCGATTTACATTGGATTTGAATTCAAAACGATGAACAGCCACAGTCCGTCGCGTATTTCTTCTTATTTCATAAGAAATGCTCTCACCTCTCATATTGGATATGAATTATCCCAGTTAGCAGAAGGGACAGCGCGCATCGAATTAATCTGGATTTTCTCCCACATCGAAAACTAAAGACTGTACCGAGGAGAAATACATACATGCAAGAAAATGAATATTTCGGAATAAAATTTCAAAACATTCATCTCTCCCAACTACCTACACAGAAGGTTCTAGTAAATGCCTGCTGAAAGACAACTACTTTTCCGGCTAATACCACGCTTGATGTTGAATTATATCCAACATTCATGCAAGATCCCTCACATAGAATAGTCTCGCAGATGTTTCTCGTTTATCCAGCAGCAGGACAATGCTGAAGCGATTGAATATTTATTATTGAAACTATTGACCGACCTCTGTGAGGCATCTTGCATAAATGTCTGTCGGATACAATTCGATATCCAGCATGGTATTAGCCGGGAAAATAGTTTTTTTTTGGCTGGAGTTAATGAGAACCTATTGTGTAAATTGTTGGGAAATATGAATATTTCGAAATTTTATTTTCAATGACATAAGGACTCATTCATCAGCACATATTGGCAAAAAGAAATGAAGTGAAATGTAACTTGTGTTACGTTATTTATAGTGTTGAACATATTATTAGCACTTGTGATACACGGTTCGGAACCTTTGGTAGTAATGAATATTACTGGAGTTTTTTTCCAACACCAAACCGTTATTTTAACACCTCGACACATGTTTCGATAACCAAGTGATCATCTTCAAGAGAAAGATTGAACTAAATATACTTACAATGTTATCTTTATTTATACCATAGATAACTGTTCTAGGTATAGTTCAAGTAAACGATATAGTGCAACCTAACTTCCAACAGTTCCGCTTTAATAATATAGTTGTTACGCAATTCCACTATTCTTCTGCTTTCCATAACTGCTTGACGTTTGTTTATTATTTTAAATCTAAATCCTAGTTTCTTTATCCAATTCTGAAGAGTTTTGTCACATCAGCTCACGTTATGACCGGAAGTATTCAATTTCTTCCTTATGATTTCAGTTGTAGAAATCTCATTGCTTTTGTAACAGTCGTATATTGTTTTTTCAATGATTTTATTAAATGAACACCTAAAGGTTTTGGTAATCCCGTATCACATCGCGTCTTGCGTTCATAAGGTTTGTTTTTGACTATTTTACGTACACTTGAGAAAGGAATTTCGGTCAAATCTTGTAATAGTTTGTTTCCCTCGAAAACAAACTTGAGATGTAGATTCTTAGATACATTGAAACATACTCTCTGTGTTTCAATATTCAAATGCATCCGAATCTTATTCCCTGGTATCTTTTTCGCATTGTTCACCATCGCTGTTGGAATCACTACACAGGAAAAAGTCTGTGTTGTTATCATACTTGTTATTACTATTAGTACTTGTCCAAGGAAGCCACATTTTAAACAAATGAGAAACATTTTAAGTAGTTATAACTGCACCAACATCGAATTTCAACACTCAAATCGCGATCAGTTCCTGAACTGAACATTGACGACACAACGGCGATACTCATCCCCACATTCTATTCGTCACCGTAACATGACTTCAAATTTAATTTTATGACTCTTCAGCCAATCATTAAACTCGGTTGGTAAAAGTTATCCAATACAAAACAACAATTCTTCAGTCCACGTGGACTAGTTCGCAGCAGCATTATTTCTCTGTAATGGTTTTTTTTGCCTTTGAGATGTCGATAGCTTTAAGTATTCACAATAAAGGTTACTTCGACTATACCTGCGTCTTATGTGTCTTATATTAATTTCACAATATTGACTATTCTATGGTATAAATAAGGATAACATTGTGAGTAAATTTAGTTCAATCTTCCTCTTGAAGATGATCACTTGGTGATCGAAACACGTGTGAAGGTGTTAAAATAACGGTTTGGTGTTGGGAAAAAACTCCAGTAAAATTCATATCATTAGCAGTTGCCTAGTTTTTCAACTTGAAAAACATATTTCAAATCTATACAGTGATTTCAGCTGTAAACATTCTGTATAAAATTGGATCGAATCGTAATAACTCTTCGTGGTTGATATGATTATTTTGAAATGAAAAAAAAAAATCATGAAATTATACCGGTCAGTTTAGCAGAACGAGCCTTTCTGGAGGAAGTTATTTTTGTATTTTCAGCAATAAGTGAATCTTGTAATCGAAATTTCGAGTATTTTTTCTGTATCCTGTATATCTTCACGCTGGATATTGTTATTTCTTTCTATAATTTGTTTCAATGTCAGCTATAAAACACTGAAGTTGATTCTTTTTATTTTTGCATATGTCGTGTAAACTCTGATTTCTTGTTTTCGTACTGCAGATTTCACAAATTGTCGAGCTGTACTCGAGTAAAAGTGGTGAATGCCAGCAATTAAGAATACATTCACTTTTTGATATTCAGACCAAAGTAAAATTTTCACGCAATACAAAAATGAGTCCGTCTGGTCTGTAATAATGTATAATTGAGGGCGTGTTACGTTAACCGTTCCATACTTCTGCATCTTTAGGTATTTCATTATATGAAAGTACTTTGATCAGTTCTGTTTTGCTGAGGAAATTTTTCATCGACATCATAAATTTTCAAAGAATTTGCAATTTTTTTATAATGATTCTTCGCCTATTCTATTGTCTTTACGATCTTCATTGAAATTAGATCAATATAAAAATTTTTATTTAGGAATTGTTGAATTGAATATATTTCATATCAGAAGAACCTAATTACAGTAATCGTTCTGTTGATTGTTATGTATTATCGATAGACAGGTGTGGTTCCCAATTAGCCCTGAGTTCTTTGGGAATAAAGATGGAAATATAGTGTCACGTAAGGGGGAGCTCTAGTTTTAAAAAATGTGATCAACGATTTGTTCAGATTGCATAGATAATCTTTTGAAGACCGGAACAATACTCAACGGGAATAGTCACTTCAATTTCAATCGCAACAATAAACTAATTTGGGGAAAAAGACGAACTCAACTTATTAGAACTACTCATTTGCCACCCTTAATCAGTTAAAAGCTGATAACCTCGTTACAGACGATATTACCAAGCAGTTTTCTGTTCTGGACTCAGAATTTTTGGACCCAATCATCATATTCTTTACGGTGTGGGCAGTCGTCTGAAGCCGCGAATATATCGCCGCTTCAGATCTCTTTCTAATTCATTATGAATGTTTGTTGAAGATATAAATAAAAAAAGATGATTTTCGTATAATGAAGGCGATTACGAACATTCCTACCACGAGAGGGGCCGGGGGTGTGAGGTCAGCCGTGGTTCTATCGTTGTTACATTTTATACTCACATTTTGTCAAATGATATGATGTGCCTACTTCATCGACCAGCTTCAATTGTTGGTAAGAGTTGGACAATAATAAACGGAAAAAATGTTTGGCATTCTCCAATTTAGGTATGAACGAATCGATAATTGATAGCGGGTAGTTTTCCGTACCAATTTTTTCATTGGCTCTACGTATATCAACGGAAATCCGTGGTTGTGTTTTGAAATCACTGATATGGGAGCACTTGGCTCGGTTGTTTTCTCTTTAGTATTTAGCAGTTCTCATTAAGTATTTTTTTTTCATATTTACTTCTCCAACCATATAGCACTTGGTCCACATGAAATAGACATTTCTGTTCGTAATCTATTTTGTTCATAATTTACCTAACTTTTTTGAATCCACTGAAGCCCAAGTGTCAAAAATGTTGTCCTTTATATCAAAAACTATTTTCAGATCATTATCTGAGAAAGATTTCGTGGCTTGATGCCGTACTTTCAACAGAAATCCATTTCCTCTTCTTGCCTTATGTGCTGTTCGAAAGTTGAAGAATATTTCATTAATTGTTGACTTAAATTAGCCCACATATCATTTTGACATTCAATTTTCAGTAACTTATTATCAGCAGTGTTACAAGGAAATTATTAATACACGAGGCCGTCATTCAGAAATTTTTTTTTTTCTACTATTAGACTCTATTCGAGAAAACTCAAGTAAAATTGAAAATATCGACAGGTATACTTTTATATATATATTCCACATATCATGCAAAGTTAACGCTACGATTGGCTCAGATTTTGTCATGAGATTTGTTGCATGACTCATCTCATATGAGGGGAGAATAAATATGTACAAAGATATTCTGTAGATTAGTCTACCTAACATGAGATTCGTTTCAACATAGTACATGAGATGCAACACTTTGAATGTCAAAGAAATCTTTTGTAGGAAATCCGTGTTAGGAATCACACGTTTACAGGTGACACCTCGTTAGTCCTTAGCTCGCACAAGTTTCATCTTTTGAGAGTTGTTGTTCATTGGGCGGCGACAGCTGGTTACCGGAAAAACAGATTTTAACAGAACAGGTATGGATTTCTTAATCGTTTTTTTTTTATATAAAGCAAGAAAGCGGTACCTATGCCCTGTTGGAATGACTAGCTCTTGATTTGCGGAGACAATATGCGCAGGTCGGTTCTTGATTTTTTAAAGAAATTATATTATAAGGGCTGAAAAAGGTTACCAAATTGGCAGCTCTTATTCGGACGCATCTACAGAAGTTTCTAGAAATACTGTACCCGGTACCCCTTTTCAACACTTGTCACTGTAGAACAACTCAGTTACACTGGGATATAAGACACTTCAAGCACACCAATGAAACAAGAAATACGGTTTACTTGGTAGTTTTAATAGGGTTTTGCATCCCCAACCTTGAAATTAATGAATTGAAAAAATCTGAATAATCAATACAGAATATAAATGGTCACTGTATGAAGAAATCAGGGTGTCAATGTTCTGAATTGTTCTAATCATTCCAATGGTTGCTTCATTGGGAAAAGTAACAAAATATAGGGTCTTACCCTAGGGTTTAATACACTAAACCTTAAAACTTCTGATCGAAATACTATTTTCTATAACAATATGATAATAATAACGTGTTAACGTAATTATTATCATGTTATTAATTTTCATCAAGTAACGGGTCAGTCCATTCACAATTTATTCCTGTTTTTATGCATTTATTCTTTTAGTAGTTCTTATACTTTTATGCTTACATGCTTTCCATGATTTTGTGATGGTATGCTTTTTATGGTTTGGTTTTATGGTTTTTATGCATTTATTCTTCTAGTAGTTCTTGTACTGTTATGCTTGTTTGCTTTTTATGATTTTGTGTTCGAATGCTTTTTATGGTTTTGTGATTTTGTTGATTTCGCCTGACAGCACTCAATAATGGGATTCTATTATGTTGGATGATTATCAAAATTTCTTATCAAATCACCACTACGCGCTTTCTATTTGAAGCCAAGCACGAAAAAGACACTATCGAAATGTCATTCTACACACATATAATCTGTTCTAGTTCAGGAACCAGGCAATGGTACCACCTGTTCAATCAGTCCCTTTAAACATATCCTTGGAGCCCACCGATTCTATGTATGACATTACTATAAGTAGGTATCTTTGTCTTCACCTCACTTTTCACTCTAATTTAATCACTACGATAAACACATCTATGACTAAACACAAGAAGAAGATATGTGATGGAATTTGCTAATACTTGATGAAAATCCATGACGTATTCAAGAAATACTTTATTCACTAAACGAGTTTAGTGAAAGAGTACTTGTTCACGTCAATTTGTATACCTAACTGTAAAATGAATAAAAATAATCAAAACAAACAACATGTACGTTTGAAGGTGGTTTACAATGTTTCGTGGTGCATTTCATTAGTTCGGACTTCCATTGTCTAATATGATATAAATCGATTGGAAATCCCTGAAAAAAACTGAAAAAAAATGAAAAGATCAGCTGAAAAAATAAAAGTTATATTAAGCAAAAAAAAAAACTGAAATTACAATGAAATAAAATACAAGCAACAATCAAAGAATTACAGAAAAAAACAACAACAAATTGAACTATCAACACGAGATGAAAATTAAAAATTATTAACAAAAAATTAAAAATTAAAAGATTCCAAACCAAGTTACTTCACGACGTTTCGATTGTTAGTATCCACAATCGTTAGTTATCACCCTTGATAGTCTGGAACACCGTAGAAAAGTTGGAGATTTGTCAGAATATTTGATATTCATCATAAATACGCAACGAACTGTTGCTGCCCATCGTTTTGAGGTTCAACACAGTACACCTCGAACTGCACTGTTTAGGAACTTTTTCATTTGGAGAACTGCGTTTATGTGGAATAGACTGTCTGAGAACGTGTTTTGAAATGAATTTAATTTTCAGCGATTCAAATCCAACGTGAATCGCTACTAACACACAGGCACCGCTCTTATAGTGCCTTATGGTTTTCCTGTAGTGCTTGTGTTTTGTCTTTAAAAAACTGTTTTCAATAAATGGACCGAGTTGACATTTAGAATGTCAGTAATGAAACCAACAGATAGGTTCTCAACGGGAATTAAAATAATATCAGTAATAAGTAATAGGTATACCTCTGAAAATACTACGACAGTGATGTCGATAGTTTACTGATTATGAATAACTATAAATTAGTTTATTCTGATATAGGTATACAAGATATACACTACATAATTTGTGTCACATAAAGTTTCCATTAGAAGTTTCAGATAAAGGACTAGAAAATGTACAGCTCAAATGTTTCGAATACGAATGCATTGAAATTTTTTGAAATAAAATCCAGTATACAGGGTTCCCAGTGAAAGGGTGGCAGTTATGTTTTTATGGAATGAATGATATTTATTGCTTTCCATATTCGTAATATGTTAGAAAATTACTTTCAAAAAGTATACGATCAAATTGGTATACACTAAGCGGTTCATAAGTCTTTTTCTCATGTTGCAAAATAGATTTATTCACTCTTCTGTGCAGGGATTTATTGAACCATCCGTCTCTTATGGTAAACAGGTCCTGTTAAATCGAAGATTCTCACGGACAGGGTATAATGGGTTATTTTACTGGGTTTCATTCCGAGTTCTGTGTTTTCGATCCTCACAAGGATCATTTTCACAACATTTCGGCCAAGTATCATTTGCCATCTTCTGATGATGTCTGGAGTATGGACCAAGACTGATTCTCTGGAATTATATTTTTTAATTTATAGGTGTGGAAGGTACCTTTCATCTTAGTTGTTTCCAATACCAGAGTTGGTCTGATTACCTGTGCTAGCCTACCAACGTTTGTAATTATTGCTGAATCATCACGTGCTGAGTTTGCTGTTGTAGTTTTCTGTTCGACGTCTCGGCTTCTGCTTTGAAGCCATTTTCAAGAACTAATTGAAACTGAAGTCATATGATTCGACGACGGGGTAGTAATCTACCTGACCCTCAAGTGTCGTCACAGGATTTGTTCTTGCTTTGTTCAGTTCCAAGTGAGCACTGATACCAGGTTACCGGAAATGAATTAATTTTTGGCAGGTCGTGTACCTGAACTAATTGCAATACCTCTGCTCTATACCTGTTCAGGAGCATGAATACTGAACTCAAACTACAAGGTTATCAGTGTTCACTTGAAACCAAAACTTCAGAATTAGTAGAGCTAAAATGTATAGTGTATTTTATTTAAAGAACCGCAACTCTACTATTCACATATTTGTATATTGACAATATAAAAATAAGAACGGGAATGTTGGTCGATCGTTAGTACAGACGGTAAACAACAAATGAATTTTGAACTGCATACAAGAAGCATACAATTTTATCAGACTGTTCACGACTGGCAAAATATTTAACTCATTGCACACAAAGGTCCATTATTTTGGTACTTAAGAAGAATGTCATTGAATGAAAGAATGAATGAATCCAAATGTTCCCGATACATTTGTTTTCAGTTCATGAGTGAAATTAATTAGTGATACCGACAAAAAAATATATAAGGTCATACTTCGACAGCAAGTAAGAAACTTATCTGATCAGTTTCATAAAGAAGGCGTTTAATCATCAATTATAAAAAGGAAGTGACACACCTTCAACTTTCCACAAGGTCAGTTCGTGAAATTAAGAGACATAAGGCGTTCAACCAAAATAAAACAAGGATAAGACTCTAAAATTTCTAGATGATCAGTTCACTGATAATATTGCAAACATACATTATTAACAAAGACCAATTTAATGATACAAGCATGAACAGTTTATTTGATACTGCCATAGTACCTATTATGTATTCAGAAGGCTTCCCAGGCTGGAAAAATAATTTGTGACATTTAAACTTTAGCGAGAGATATTATTAATTATTATTGATGACACGTTCTCAAGAGGTTTAAATACGAGTATGTTCTGAAAAATAAATTTGTCAGTTATCGATTTTTTCAAAGATTTTTCCGAAGCGGAGACGCACCTGAAGAAGCTATTGTATAGCGAAACACGTGTTGCGTTTTTGTAAAACCGTTTAGTGAAAATCTCATAATAAACAGTACTTCAAATACGTTATAGATTTTAATCAAGTACCGGTTTTCCCCATCAGCGTTGCAGGAGGTGGAATTTTCCGCAGCAGAATCAAGTATCATATAATAGATATTATTATTTCCAGAAAAAAATCCACACAGTGCTATTTTTTCAGAAGATATGATACGTATCCTACCTATCCTGGCTCAAGAAAAAATAATGTTCTCGATATCAAGGTTAGGTTAGGTTAAAAGTAAGTGGGTCAATTTTACCTCAATCGCAACCCGCAAGGGTTCATTGTGGCTCACACCTATTAACACTCGACCAAATGAACCCAGCTTCTTAACGAAGCCGATTAGTTTGTATGTAATGTATCATAATGAACAGGATAGAAATCGTAATACACAGAAATTTACTTCGTCATAACGTCAAACGATAGAAATCGCAATAGATCACACAGTACAAGATAGAAATGTGCAGCGGCACAATGTGTAGTTTCATGACGTAATCCATCATGATATACTTCATCATAACGTACTTTTTCATAACGTACTCCGCCATAACGCTAACGCATCATAATATCATTCAATCATTAACACCATCATAAAATCATTCCATCATAACAGCAACGCACCATAATATCAAACGATCATATTCGTAATCGATAGAAACCGTAACGCGCCATAACGTACTTCATCACAACGTAAAACATCATAACATACTTTGTCATAATCCTACCTATAGTCCATACGCTTGCTTATACTATGTGGAAATAATTTCGGAATTTGAAGAGCCCTATGATACTGAAGAAGTTTAAATATGATGAAAGACTTGAATTTATTCATTAATTGTTCCTAATTTTTCATGATTCTGACCGGCTTGCTATGCTTGTCACTAAAACTAGATTATTGTAAAAATTATTTTCGATTGATTAAAAATAAGAAACTGAGATTCTAATGCTTCTATCCATCCCCAAAAATGAACATTGAACAGTAGCCCTGTAAAATGGGTGAATCTTTTAAAAAAATTAAGATGTGCAGCGGGTATTGTTCTCATCTCTGTACAAGAAGTTATAGAAATTTCTGCAATTGAAGCGATAGAGGTTCTTCATGAAAAATGTTGGTTGGCAACTTGGACGAAACTCTCTTAATAGGTTAACATCAATTAAATCGACATAATTTTGGTTATATTTGATGAAACTCAAAGTAAAATGCATTCGAAATGACAAATTTCCGTTAAGAATATAATAGTTATTTTGCTTAGAAAATATGTGTTCGACCCATCGACTATGGCACCGGTAGGCTATTGTGAGACAGACTTGATGCGCGCGCAGCCAAATTAAGATGGATTACGTTATTAAACTTTACGTATACTACACATTACGAATATGATGGAGTACGTATTCTGTACAATACGGTTCCTAAGCTTTAGCGATATGATACATTGAGTTTATGATACATGATAAATGATACATGATAAATGATACATATGATACAAATCTGGAGTTTATAAGCTTAAGTGTCCGGAGTGTAATAGTGTTTATGCGGGACAATGTGGCCGAAATTTCCAAAAACGGTATGCTGAACAGGAAAGGTACTTCAGACTAGGAAGAAATGATTCGACGTTTTCAAACCAAAAGTTCCGATTCTAAACGATACGGA
Source organism: Leptinotarsa decemlineata (assembly GCF_000500325.1). Taxonomy (NCBI): domain Eukaryota; kingdom Metazoa; phylum Arthropoda; class Insecta; order Coleoptera; family Chrysomelidae; genus Leptinotarsa; species Leptinotarsa decemlineata. The sequence goes on along the minus strand of NW_019290626.1, from coordinate 21,217 downwards.
AATTCTGCACTATACCAAGAAGGGTTTCAAACTCAATTATTTACGATCCTTGGAAATTCACAAGCATAAACATTGCGGGTGCAACCTGTTAAATGATCAAATCGATTTAGTCTACTCGCCGGTTTTTAAATTGGCACATCCGCATTGTGAACTGTAAATTCAGGTACTCAGTCAAGTCAAGTACCTCTATTTCTATTAGTACCTACAGGGGTGGTTTATAATGGCGAATGTAATGAATCATTGTTGGTTTATTGTATAAGTTAGAAAATATCCGTAAAGGACGAAACTGCAGTAACGTTAGTTACAAATAAAAGTGGTAAAAAACCTAGAAAGTTTAATTTCTCTTTTCTTCATTATGATTTCCTACCAGGTAGTAACGGCTACATCTATCAATTAATACAATGTGAATATGATGTGTTACGAATATGATCGGTTAACGTTTCTATAAGTACGTTATGACAAAGTACGATCTACTGTTTTATGTTATGATGAATTGCCATTATGACGGCTTACGTTTCTCTTCGTTACGTATTCTGTATATTACGATTATGATCTTGTAGCGTTATGATGCATTGCAATTTCTATCTTTTGATGTTGTGATGGAGTACATTATGATGAATTAAATAAACTTGATAGTTTCTGGTCCGATGAAGCTGCTTGCAGCACACTCCTTTGCAAGAGAGTCAGCAGCAATCGTTTTTGGCAGGAGCCAAGAGCTTCTAATGCCGCTTGATTGTCTGATAATATTTTTATTGACTTGTGTATGAGGTTGGATTCTTCCAATCTCTCCGCACACAATTCAATAGCGTACAGCTTGAAATACAGTCGCATCGGTTCCTAGGCAAGTTGATATCTTTGTCCTGAGTCTGCGACTGAAAACAACTGCACCAGAACCTAAAGGTGTTTTTGATCCATCTGTGAACCAACAACTATCTGCTCTTAATATATCCTACTCTTGGAGGATCCAGTCCTCTCTACTCTCTACTTCGTAGTTGACAGTTGGAGACATAAAGTCAGAGGTTATTTCCAGAATGCTACGGCTTTCAGTGTCAACCAACAGTCTGTTGCACGCTGCATTAAATTAATTTGTACAATTGGCAACGTGCACAAGTCTATATGTAGTTCATCTAGCCTCTCTCTCCCGAAAAATGTGGAGAGGAGGTAGATCTAGAAGGATCTTCATGGCCGCTGACGATGTGCTACTGATGGCACCACCAGCTTCGCCCGAGTCATTTTCTGTAAAGCCTTCGGCCACTAGGCAATTGCACCATAAGTGATGATTAGTCTGACAATAATCACATAAATCCAATGGATTTGCTTGGGACCTGAACCCCAAGTGTTACCACAAATCCTTCGACATGTCCATAGGGACAGTCTGGCTTTGTGTAAAACTTTTTCCGATTGAGCGTTCCAGGTAAGTTTTTTATCAGGGATAATGCCAAAATATTTCACCTCCGTTCCAAATGTAATGACATAACCATCGAGGGAAAGGTGTTAAATCGTCCAATTTTCTCCTCCTGATGGAGGAGATTATCACAGTTTTGCTGGGGTTGACAGATATCTGCTCTCTCAGACACCAACTGTAAACAACGTCCATCGTTTGGACGTGGATCTTGCCAAATTGAAAAGGTCATCTGCATAAGCTTGCAGATCTGCTTTTCTTCTGTCGAGGGCATCAAGCACACTATCCATCAGAAGCGACCACAGAAGGGGAGGTATCCCACCTTGACGGCAGCCTCTGGTGACCCTGAACCTAATGACCTCGCCTTGAAGAGCCATAATTGCAGTTATGTTTACCAGCATGGCGTAGATTCAGTCAGTTATGGTCGATTCTATGCCTTTGCTACCAACCAACTGGGTGGTAGTTCAACGCCAGTCTTGCTCTATAGAATCTTAAACAAATAGGTAAAATTATTTCCAGTCCGTTTTGAAAAAGAGCTGAAAATATACCATTCTCTCTAGGAGATTTAAATGGCTTGATAGCCCATTCAACTGCTGTGATAACCTTCTTGACGACCTCCCAGTCGTTCTTTTTTGGACGTTTAGCGCCCTCGAATACGGGAGATCTTTTGTTATCAAGAGTCAGATTTCCAGGAAAGTGGATTTCTATCAAAAGCTCTAACGTTTCTTTACTAGAGGTCGTGAATGTTCCATCGAGTAGTTTGAGCGACCCAATTTCAGTAGTCGGCTCTCTAGAGAGCATCTTGTTAATTCTTGTGCTGCTAGGTAAATGAGAGATATTCTCACAGAACTTCCTTCATAACTCCCGTTTTGCCTTTTTAATTTCCTTGTTGTATGCTGTTAGAGTAGTTTCATAAAGCTCCCAGTTACCTGACTCTTTAGCTCGATTGACTAATCGTCGAACTTCTCTTTGTTTTTCAAGGCTTTTTTCACCAAGAAGAGTTATGGTTATCTCTTTCATTCCTCAGTGGACAGTTTTCGTGATAGAATGAGATAACTGCTTCGCGAATTTGCTCCGTTCCTGTTTCCATATCATTACAACTGAAAATAGTAATGAATCAGTCCCCAGAGTACGATTGAAGGAAGTTTTTATAACCACTCCAATCGGTAGAGTTTGAATCACGATATTCCACTACTGGTCTTAGGCCTGTTTCAATATTGAAAAGAATATAGTTACGGTCTGAACAAGAAGGTTTAGTAGATACAGTCCAATCGTGTATCTTGTTGCTCAGAGAATGTGAGCTGATGGTTGATTCTAATACCTCGTGCTTATTACTAGTAACAAAAATTGGTTCCGAGCCCTTATTCATTACAGACAGCCCTTCTCCTAGTATAGTAACTCACCTCTGTGGTTTATATTCGTGCGGCCCCACGCTGTATGATATGAATTGACATCATATCTCTCTACGATTTAGAGTTTGTTTCTTCTCTTGTAGTCGATAAGTCATTTAAAAGCTAGAGGAGGGTACGGTATCCGATTCTCCTGGAAAACAGGCGGAACAGGTGATAATATTCATCCTACCCTTCTTTTCCGGTAGGGGAATTTGGATGACTACCACGTCTTGGGGGCAGAATCCTGTAAGCAAAAAATAATGTATATCCTTTCTGATGGCCAGACATGCTCTGGGTTTCACCCCAAGGTACGCTGTTACCTCACCAGGAATATTGTTTAGTCCGGTTACTCAGCCTGTATTTCCTGTCCATGATACCTGCAGGATAGCAAGGTCGATTAATTCGTCCTTGAAGTTTTTACCAAGGACATTTGAAGCAGCCTTCGCATGTTGTGAGTTTGCCTGCAAACACTTGATGTAAACGGAGTGTTGCCGCAAGCTCAGAACTCCTCGACCTTGAGAGGGAGAAGATGGAGGATCCTTAAGGACACCTCCACGCCTCTCGCCCAGGATCGAGGCACTCCTCTTTCCCAGGATCGAGGGATGAGTAGGCTCCGATGATGAGATGAGGACACCTGCCCTCCTTTCGAATAGCCAAGTTCAGCATTTTTCCCTGGTTTTTTCGACGAGATGTGAGCAGTCTTCGTCTCCTGAGAACCAACTGGTTTCTCAGCCTTGGGATGAGTGTGAGCCGCTGATTTACCCCTATGTTTGGGTGGAGGTTTGATTGAACACTTCTCCCCATATTTTGATTTCCACTCGGACTTGCTTTATTTACTCTAACGGAAACATTAGAGTGACTCGGTTGAGTAGTTTTCTGCTGAGAGGGTGCCTGGGTTTCAGGGTGAAATAAGACCTGCTCGAAACCAAAATATGTTCTGAAACCCATCCTCGCCAGCACGGCCATGGATCCATCGTCAACAGGGCCTGACACTTCTTTGTGTAGAATAGTCCACTCCAAGGCTGACAGACCATGGTTATTTTCCTCAATCTAGTGAGGACCTGGTAAGAGGTCAGTCTGTGACTGCCTTCGTCAGGTAGGTAAGCAACACAGATGTGTGGCTTTGGAAGTTGGTCCCCTGTGACGCATTTCAGAGAAGCGCCCTCCCACAGCTGCAGGGTATCAACTTCACCCGCAAGCCAGTCAGCACTTACATTATTCTCACAGACGACCTTTAACCATCCAGGCCGAAAAGCGCAGAGCTGGAATTGTACTTGTGGCCCATCATCTGGAATAACCTCTACAGCCGACAAAATAGCTCCCTGAAGAGATTTCAGCTAATTGGCCGTTAATGAGGTAGTCAGATAATCAAGGTCAAGATTCCCCCCTTGATACCCGCGACAACCTTTTCATATGGGGGTTTTCGCACGTCAGCTATATCTGACGATGCCTTAGATTCAGCCGTGCAGGGTTTTTTCGCCTCTGGTTTCGGTGAATCATAATTTGAGCGCAAACATTTGCTAACCTGCTCATGGGGGGTTTGTTACTCCACCTGAGACAGATTCTGCGTACTCCGCACAAGAATTTGGTGCAAGGCGGTTTCATAAGGTACTCCGCTCTTGAGGAGACGACTCATCGTTTAATGGCTGCACCACCAAACCTTCTTTTAGGTTCAGTTATTGGATTAGGAGTTGAAGAGAAGCTCTCGCTCCTGATCTGAAGTTATAGGGAGGTCAGTTGGAGTGGTAACCTCGACATCCATCTCCTCTGTAAACTCCGTCAGAAAAAATTTTTAAATCTACTCTGTCCATAAAAATCCCACGAGTAGCTAGAGAAAGAAGGTCGATCACGACAGAGCCCCGCATCACCGTGACAAGGTGATGCTGCTAACGTTCCGTTAGCTGATAGGCGCAGTGTCATTCATCCTCTCGGCACAACTTAGATTTAAATCATCGTTGGGTACTATTCAGTTAGGGAATAACAGAACCACAAGTGATTCAGTCATCCCCTTATCCAGCGTGCTACGTGGAAGCAGGCATCCGATGGCCGGTTTGCTCAACCCCCACATCCCAAGTCAATTCACATGCAAAAACAGCAGATACAGTGGTTCAGACAGTGAAGGATGAACGAGGACAACCAACCCGCCTCTCACGTTATCAAACTAGTGAAGTTCAGAACTTCAATGGGAACTACTTTTTATATTTTCGAGTTTTCTCTCAAAGTAAAATATGTTTCATTGTTAGAAGAACAAAATGATGGATTCATAATTTGAGGAAATAATTCTTTCTAGTTATCTTGAATGATCTTATTTTTCTCAATGTCATTTTTCCCAATAATATATCGAATGACAAATTTTCCACAATAATAGGATCAAACTGAATATCTTCGCGTCTGATTTTCAAATCAAATTTCGTTGTTATGCCAGATAAACTCCTTATATTAAATGGTGAATTCAATATTTTTACAACCCTTCCATTAATGAGATCAGTATCAGATCCAATGTCATATAGAATTTTCAATTGAAGCCCATTGATGGAGAAAATTTCTATATCATCATGATTTTCTGAACTTAACTTGAAGAAGAAAAAAACCGTGTATGATTCGAACTTTTTAGTTTCGTCATCATTGACTGTAATTTCATTGTTCAGAATATCGACTGTTCGTATTTTCTTGCTTGGTATTTACTGGATATCTCGTATTTTGAAAATCTCTCAGGTTTCCTTCATGTGTTGTATGATGTTTCAGAAGTTGATGTAACTCTATTCTTGATTTTATGTCTTTGGGCATAATTGTTTCTTTATGTAGTAGGGAAGCCCTAATATCAATAGTAAAATAACGGAATACTCGGAAGTCTGCTGAGGATAACAACCGTTGTTTTTCGTAAAAATATTCAAGAATTGTTTCTTGACGAAGTTTATAATTCAGAGCTTCATCCCATTTCGTTATGTTATGTTAGTCAAACGTCACCCTGAAAGAATTTGTCGATTCCTTTCAAGGAAATGATTTGGATTCACTGAATTTTTGTTCATACCAACGAAGAGAAATACCGGATAAGTTGAATCTCATATGTTCGTCTGAAATCCATTTGCTGGATACGGCCATGAATGGACTCATTTAGCAAATTTTTTTATTTCATTATTTGAAAGTTTATGTTTCAAATAGTATATCTGCAAAAAATCTGAATTTTCACTATTTATCTTACCCCCCAAATTAATAGTTGAATGTGGCGTTCACCGAAACGCAGTGTGGTCAAGCTTGACGTCACATCAGTCGATTCGGCGACAAGGGAGTGCTGGCGGATAAGCGAAATACGTGTGCTAAAGCCGCAGAAGGTAAGTTTTGTATTGTTTACTGTAGTGTGTCAACTGCGTAAATATGAATAATGATAAAAAAGGACGTTACAAGTATTGCATCGTTCCTAAATGCAAGAATTCTTCGGTAACTGCACGAGAAAAAATTTGTATTTCACTGCCAAGTAACTTAAAATCACGAAAGTTATGGGAGGGCGCTATGCGGAGGGCCGACTTTGTATCTGCCAAGGGGACGCATTTTTGTTGCGAAGATCATTTTAATGTAAGTATGAATGAAAATGATTGAAAAAAAAATAGTTAACTCTGAGTACTACTTTGAATTTTAGGTTGAAAAAGACTTAGAAAATTACATGTATGTCAGAACTATGAAAGTGGGAAAAATTATATTGAAACCAGGCGTAATTCCGCATATATTTGATTGCCAGATTGATAAACCGACGGCCCATACATCTAAATCTCCACCGTTTGTTCAAGAAAAAATATAATTTTTTAAATACTTGTAACGAAGATATCGCTGAAAATCCAAGCATGTCTGATGAAGCAGGTTCACAGGAAAAGACCTTCTATGTTGGAATTCGAATTACTAAACAGGTTTTTCGAAAATCAAAAGCTACACAGACCGTAAATATTATATACCACCGAAAAAAAAATCGTTCTAAAGAAGTAGAAAATATTGGAAAAAAATTACGAGGACAGTGAGAGTTCGAGTACATCAGACATAACTTCTGTTCATACATCAGATTCTACTTTGTCTGGAATATTTGTTCAAAACAGGAGGAAAAACAATATTGAGCGAAGATCTATTCACGTCATAAAGAAAAATCCGAAATTATATCTTGGAATCCCAAGGGACTCTTTATTTATTCTAGAACTATTGTCTCAAAGATGCCAGTTACTCAGAATTGACATATACATCACTTGAAAGAAAATTAAATCTAATTGGTCTTATGACATTTTGAAACTCTTTCAAAATTAGCAGTTTGTTTGAAAACATTCATTCAATGGAAAGCTATAGAGCAGGTTAGGGAAAATCTGCCTGTACCTTTTAGACATCGTTATAATAACGTACAGTACATTATTGATTGTTTTGAGACATCGATTCAAAAACCAAGTGACCCAGTTCTCTATTAAAGATGTCTTCTAATGAACACATAATGGTTCTTGACTTTTGAATTGTTTCAAAAACAAAAGAATTCAAAAATACGTAACACGTGGTGTTCTCAAACCAGCAAATCAAACAAAATCCGACGATGGCAGCGATTCATAATCTCCAACTAGGACCGGTTGCCACTGCTCGCAGCTCGTTACCTGGTGTGACATCAAGATGTACCACGGGCGATTTCACACTTTCAATTGCTCTTGCTCAGTTGTTAATTGACATATGAACCGAAAAATTTTGTGGGATAATTGGGAGATTATTTACTTTTATAATACATAATTTTCAATAAAAAACTAAATTAGCCTGAATAAACCCATTCGTATTGTTTTATCCATGTATTTGGATTATCATCGTTAATGTTGAATGGGTTTATTTTAATAATTTTGGGAATTGTCTGTCCCCAATGACAGCCATTTTGACATCATATGGTCGAGCTCTTCTCTTCCAATAACTAATTTGACTCTCTTTTATCCAATACTTTCATAATAATTTCGTTTTCCGACTGCGCCATTCTGTAATAGACTGTTACAGAAACAAGAGGATGAATTTTAATAGGATAATTAGTACCTATTTACATTGGAAGGTGATGAATGGTCAACTACGGGATGTGATTTGAGATGTTCATTACCATTATCATGATATCCTACGATAATTTTTCTCAGTCAAAAATAGTGAATTTTATTAGTGATGTTTCTATTCATAAATACCAAGCCACTGATTTCAGAACGTCTTCGAAAAGCTGTAACCGAAATTTCATAAAAATATTTCATCAACTAGCTGATTCGGCGAATGTTCTATACTATCAAATTTGATGCCAAACAAAAGAAATATACAAAAACAGTTTCTGCCAGGAAAAAAATCGACAGAAAAATTCTGGATGGGAACATCCTAATCACCCAGCGGTATGAAATATACTTTACGACTTAGGAAGAGTGCGACCATAAACAGCGTGACATTAAATTCACATATTAGATGAAAAAATTAAAACATCATAGAATTTGGAAACTCGCCAAACTAATTGTTTTGAAATGCAGTAGAGACGTGGGTAAACTGGCGAACAGAAATAGATGTCCCTACATTGGGTACCAGGACACTGAGGTATCACAACCAGTTGTGAGATTACCAAACATGGAAAAATCTTCATAAAGGTATAGTCCAAAAAGATACCTGTAGAAGTTTTTCAACAAAGCAGGTATCGACTCCAAACAATTACATGACTATTCACTGAACACTGTTCGTTGAATTATTTATGACATTGTCATACATACATACATACATACATGAGGGAATTATGTATGACATTGTCATACATAATTCCCTCATACATCGCTATCAGCATAAAATATCAGCGCTCAACAAAATGCTTCACAGGCTATTGAATATTTTATCATGAAGAAAAAAGAATTGAAACTTTCTATGTTTTTACCACTTTTATTTGTAACTAACGCTACTGCTATACTAACTGCTATACTAACTAACGTCCCATAAGGACATTTTCAAACTTATACTTATAGTTTAATGTATAAGTTTTAAAATGTCCTTATAGGACGAAACTGCAGATTTTAAACAGAACAGACAGATAGAAATTATTGCTGTCAACAACTGGTACAAAGTAGATATTATCCACCCCATTTAAAAAAAAAACTACGGAACGAATCCATTTACCAGGTCTATCTTATTTCGAAAAACGATATTGAGAGTCATAGGACTCTTGCCTTGAATTTTGTCGAAATTTTGATATGTTGTAGTTCTTCATGTGCTGATTGAAAGTGTCCACAGCCAAAGCTCATAATTGTACAGTTTTCGAGATGTGAACCTTTGAATAAAGTTTTTTTCCATTTTTTGCAGTTTTTACTCATCAATCGAGAGCTCTCACTTCTGTTTGGGATAGAATTTGGATGTTCAGCAACCAGAATTAGTTTTACGAATAAACTTCTTCAGTTTCAATAAATGCCGCCCTCGATAATTTTTCATACACTGCTTCACACTATCTCGATAATCTGAGAATGTGGTGCTGTGACATTTTCCTCAGATAGGCTCAAAATGGATGACAGCATCTCACAGCATCTGTATCTTTCATACCTGAGAGTACTCTCCAAATAGAATTTAGGGGTTAAGGTATTGGAAGCGAACTATTTTGCGCCGTAATATGGGGTGTTCCATTGCGAGTGGCGGACAGTGTATATCACTTTGCCAACTCCATTCAGGTGGTAGGTTCATTTTGAGCATTTCCATCAGTCCTGAGAGTTTCATCGTTCCACCTCGAATATTCGGAAGATATGGAGGTGTTTTCATAAGAAGTGACACAAATTCGGATTTTTCAGGACTGAAATTTTCTCAGGAAAAAAGTGTTTTCGTAGTAAATTGGTAGTCATGATCACGAATCTGAAGAAAATTTGAGCCTATTTTGCCCCCTAATATAATTTACTGTAATTGAATGTATTCAATTTCTTCGAATTGAGGGGGTTATATTTTTTTTTCTTTCTTATGATTTCAGTTGTAGAAATCTCATTGCTTTTGTAATAGTTGTATATTGTTTTTTTTCAATGATTTTATGAGATGAACATCTGAAGGTTTTGGTAATCCCATTTCACATCGCGTCTTGCGTTCATAGGGTTTGTTTTTTGACTATTTTACGTACAGTTGAGAAAGGAATTTCGGTCAAATCTGATATTGCTTGTAATAGTGTGTTTCCCTCGAAACCAAACTTGAAATGTAGATTCTTATATACATTGAAACATACTCTCCGTGTTTCAATATTCAAATGCATCCGCATCTTATTCACTGGTATCTCGTTTTCGCATTGTTCACCATCGCTATTGGAATCACTACACAGGAAAAAGTCTGCGTTGTTAACACACTTGTTATTCCTATTAGTATTTGTCCAAGGACGCCACATTTTAAACACATAACAAAAATTTCAAGTAATTATAACTGGCAATCATAATATTCGGTTAGTAAAAATTGTTCAATACGAACCGTCAATTCTTCAATACGAACCGTCAATTCTTCAGTCCACGTGGACTAGTTGGCAGCGGCATAATTTCTTTGTATTGGTTTTTTTTTCCTTTGGGTTCGCCGATAGCTTTAATTATTCACAATACTGGTTACTTCGACTATAAATTCCTTTTCAAGGCAGATGCCCAAACGGCTGATGGACTTGGTTTTCTTCGTTGAACAAGGGGTCTAATGCAACAGCTTTGAAGACCTCGGCTTATCTGTGCACCTGACCCTTGCTTTTCTCAGGGCTTCCTGGGCTGAAGTCAAAAACTGAGGAGTTTGTCGTACTGTCTTGATAAAGTTTTCGAAAGACGGACCTGATAGTGCTCTACCTTCGGCACTTCTACGATATACACGACACAACGGTGTTGCTTCATATTGCAGAGGTTATTGAATCCGTGATGGGGAATGAAGAGTGCCGAATCTATTGGAACTATTAATTCGCTACCACCACTAATGAGTCTGATATAGTTCCCTCAAAGGGAGATGAATATATTCATTGAGTTTTCAGCCTCCGATGAGGCGAATACACTCCGAGAATAGTAATGGTAGGATATACTGCGTAGTATGTTTGAAATTCAAAGAGTAAATTCCGATATGTCATCCGTTTTTTTTTTATTTGGACGATATTCTTCTCACTTGGAGCTGAAAACTCCACGATGAAAATCGTCCTACATTGATTGCCAAGAAGAACTGCATGGGGCTTATTATCTTGTTTCAGTATATGAGAGAAATGAATAGTTTCGGTACTTCTCATTTTCTACAACGAATTCATTATCTCTCATGGCATAAGGTGGTACCAGTGTACTAATACCGTTGATATGTTCTTTCTCTATTCTTGTTGATTCTTGTTGTTATTCATACTAGTTTAAACTGTTTTCTCAAATCGACACCTACGAGTGAATCAGTAAGTTCCTTATATTCCATGTCTACTTCACACTAAAATAAATCGTACAAAATACCTAATTGAATATTCCTGAAATTTCTACAAATTTTATATCCCCGTATCAGACTGCTACGTATTCCTTCAATGTCCTTGATGAATGTTTAAAAAACTTGTCCAAAATTCACTTTGCATAAAACTACCATTGAAAAATTTTTACACTTACGTAATAAGAGCCAGTCTTTTTCTGTCTGATTGGTGATTACAATATAGCAATTTTAATAACCTTCAAAATATTGAAATTAGTAATCTTTTATCTGAAATAAGAGAGTTGATATTTCGACAGCATTTGTATCTTCATCGAAAAAGGTTATTGAAATCGTTAATCGAATAACAAGTTAGTAGTTCTTGGATTCAATGACTGTAGTGAACATTGATTCTAAAATGTATAATTTTCGATGAAACATCATTTTATGAAATCAACTTAGTCTGAAGACTGTATCGACAAGATATGTATATGTATAAGAGAATAAATATTTAGAAATACCTACACAGTAAGTTCTGATAAATGCCCGCCGAAAAACAACTACTTCTACGGGTAATACCACGATGGACATTGAATTATATTCGACATCAAGGATGTTAGTGGTACAGATGTTTCTCGTTCATTCAGCAGATTTCGAGAAGATTTTCAGGTATTACCTCTCATCAGTGCAGGAAAGATCCGACCAGAGTCTGCTTGTAGGTACGTTGGGAAAGATTAATGTTTCGAAATTCCATTTCAAAATATGCATTTTCATAAAGTGAATATATAATATTTCATAGTGATTTTATTTGAGAAGTGTCTACCTTGAATATCCGAAAGGAGAAATGGTGGAACAAGAGCGGTTTAGTAAACTTTCCGACTTTGATTTTTTGGTAGTGGTTAACTCCTACCTGAATTTGAAATTAAGCAAGGGTGAGTATGATTCATCCAGCAGAAAAATTGATTTCTTGGAAGTATTGTTATTGATATGCTAATGTCTGATTAGAGTATCAACTTCAATCAATTGAAATATTGGAATCTGTGATATAATTCAAAGAATAGGGGCTCTCGTCCACTAGGAGCGGAAAGCTGCGAACTGCAAAGCAACGAATTCGTGCGAACACCGTTAGTACGAAATCGTGCGATGCACATCGTCGTAATGGTTCTTTGGAACGGGTTTTGTAATCGTTCTGATGAAGAATTTTTCGCTTTGGAATTATCATCTTCGATTCATCATCGTATCACGCACAGGCGATATCGACGAAGGCGGGAAATGTTGGTAAATCCCATTTACGCAAAAAGAAATGAGTTCGGTGAATTTTCTCATTTGTGGCATGATCTTCAAATCGACGATGCCCACCACTTTTTTTATTTTTGAATGGGAAAGAACACATTTCTATGCATTATTGTAACTTTTTTCGCACTAGATCGCAATCAAATCCCATCAGAACGGGATCGGTTGGCAATTCGCACCTAGTTGGACGAAAACTGACGAACAATACGGGCCAAGTGGACGCGGTCCCCTACCGATCCATGTGTTTAGATCGTTCGTGCGTTGTCGTGCTAATTCTGACGAATTGATTTCGCAACTTACCGCAGCTTCCAGCTCCCAGTGGATGGGAGGCCTCAGTGTTCGTTAAACAAAGGATTCAAAACCTATTTTTACTTATTATTCTTGCTATTAAAAGACTATTTTTTTAATGGTGATCCACATGTATTTTAGGAAAATCCTGCGTTCTGAGAGCGTGCTTGTGCGCTTTGAAGGCGCTACCTGTCGATACATGAAGGATTCCACAAGGATTCCGTTCTCCAATTGAAACAGTTATTGAACGGTGGAATAAGAAGTGTTCAACTTCAAAGCAATGGGTAGAGTACTTCTGACATAGGTATATTCCGGTGGAATTAAGTGAGGTAAATCAGTGTAATTCCGTCTCGAGGAAGGAGTCCCTAACCTGTCAAAATCATAACATGATTATGTCAGGCTCTACTACATTTACCCACTTGAAAAACTCATGACTTACTAGAATATGAAGCTTATTGTTGTCGGTGAATACACTGATGTTTGGACATTTCAATGAAAAGAAAAAACAAGTGTATTGTCGTCATCAAAGCAATATATCGGATTTTTAAATATTTTCTAATAGTTCGTTAATTCATAAAGAGGGTTGAAAACAGTGTGGATCCCTGATGATAACCAGCGTTACTAGAAAACGCATTGAATAAAGCTCTAAAAAAACAGTACTTGGCGTCGACACCTTTGATGTCCGTCGTCGAAGTTTTTCAGTTCGCCGCTTATTTTAACAAACTAGTCACATCTATCTCAACGTTCGTTCAGATTTTATATGTGGCTTGTCACATAGAAATGTTTCAACAATATTGCTGATTTTTTCATTTCAGAATACCTAGTAATAAAAAGTGACCATAATCATTGAATCTAATCAGTGCAATAATTGACTGTGTTTTCACGAGTTGATATAGATATGTGATAGAATTGGCCGATGGAAATCCATAAGATACACTGGATTTGTAAAATGTTTCGTGAAAATCACTTAATAATGTAAATAAAGTTTCTGATTATTTGATAATTGCAGATGTTCTGTAAGGAAATTGAACGTTATTAGTGAAGTGAAGTGTAACTGTATTTTTTTATTTCAATAAAGACACTGGAACATTGTATTGCAACAAGCAAGGAGAAGTAAAGAAAATGTTGGCAAGGCTTGTTGAAACACATTTCAAAAAAATGTTGCCGAATGGCTTTACCAACATTTTTGTTTGTAGCTTTCTGTGAAAGCAGGTCAAAGAAAACATTTTTCAAATGATTAAAAAAAATGGTAAACTATATTTCAGCATTCGTAAGTTACCAATTGTATCATTTTTGAAATTCTGATATAGTCAAGTTGAGCATACCGGGTGATTCTCTGAGGTGGGTTTCCCCTATAACTTTTTTATTATTGAAGATAGAAAAATGGGGGTTGTGTATTATAGTTTAACTTACATTTTTTGACATATTTACTTATGTTGCCATACTTCCGATTTGATCGAAAATGACCCCAACTTTCGATTTTTAAATGAGACATCCTATATATTTTTACTTATATCGATCAAGAATGGCATTCTAAATCTTACAATATTTGTGAATATTTGACAAATGAAATCATTTTTATTTCAATTTTTATTTTTTGATCTAGAATGCCATGAATCGTCGTTTCAAGAATTATTTCACAGTCGCAAATATGAATTTTTCCAGTCAACTTGATTTTTTCAAATGGAAAGGGGGTGGCTCGTCGGCTTTTTGTGAAAGATCATTTTCTTACGAATAATTTTATTCCACAACTTTCACTTTATTTTCTCTATTTTTCTGAATAATTGCAAGAAACCATCATACCTAATAACAAATAAATACGTATTCGGTATAATAATTATGCACTGTTATTCCTGCACTCCACTGTTAGTCCTGTTATTCTAATTATCAGTGACAAACAATTGAAGCTGTTGCTGGGCTACCTAAACAAATACTCTAATGAATATGCTGTCACTTTTAAAAATGTATTTGTTGTGTAGTTTATAATTAGATATGGCAAATCATCCTAGAAACGAGAAAATTGGCATGTTGCTAATTTCCGGAGAAACAAAAAATAGTGCAACTGATGCAGCTCGAATTTATGCTCAGAGGTTCCCTAATCGTCGCCATTCCACTCGGCATTATTTTTCAAAACTGGAAAGAAAAATGCGAAATGAACCAGAAGAAAATGCCAATAACTCCATCGTCAGTGAAGAGAAAGAAGTAGACGTGTTGGCCTATGTTGAAGTGAATTTTACGGCGTCAATTCGCCAAAGTGTTTCTCAGTGTGATAAGTTATTCGTCCGTTTGGAGAATTCTTCACAAATATATCGATTATCGATCATTCAAGTACCAACTACACCAACATCTTTACGATAACGATCACAACCGAAGATTGGCTTATTGCAACTGCGTTTTGACTAAATACAGAGAAGATGTACGTTTTCCATTTGAAATTAATTATTCAGATGAAACCCAATTCACCAACTTGGGTATTTTCAATGGGAATGATAAAAGGTACTGGTCTCAAACAAATTTACATCTGATGCAAGAAGGAAATTTTCAGAGCGCGATTTGAATCACATAATGTTTGTAAGCGGTTCAAATAATGTAATATATTCATAGATAATGAGGGACTTCTCAGAGTTGGAGGTAAATTAACCAATTCTAATCTATCTCACGATAAAAAACATCCGCTTGTTTTATATAGTAACTCAGATTTCATTTATTTAATTATTGAATATTTTCATAAAAAGTATTTCCATGCAGGTATACGAATTGTACAGTTTTTACTATCTCATTGGATTTTGGCATCAAAACGCAAAATTCACAAAATGTTGTCTCGATGTATGGCTTGGTGGAGATTCCCCATGGGGAATCGTCCTCTACCACGCATTTCTCAAAGCCCGTTTCTAACGTTGGTTTGGATTATGGTGGTTCACTTTTTATAATTATTATCAAAAAATATGAAGGCATACATATGTCTCGCTACGAAAACGAATCATATCGAACTCGCTTCAGATCTTTTGAGTGACGCATTTTTAGCAGCTCTTCACCGTTTCGTAACTCGTCGAATACGATGTTCTTCGATAAGCAGTGATTGCGGGCCAGATTTCATTGGAGCTAGTAGTCAACTTAAACTTTTAAAAGAGGCCGCGTCCTTCGAGAATATTGAATTTCACTTCAACCCCCCTTCAGCACCGCACTTCGGAGGTATTTGGGAGGCGGGAATCAAATCAGTAAAGAGTCATTTGATTAAGACAATCGGAGAACAGGTTCTGACATATGAAGAACTTTATACGGTGCTGGTTCAAATCGAATCATTATTGAACTCTCGTCCATTAACACTTCTCAGTTCAGACCCTAATGATTTATTTCTAACTTCCGGCCATTTTTTGGATTGAGCCGATGACTACACTAGTTTTGACAAAAGATGTTACGCCACTAGGTCGAATCACCACTTTGAAACCGGAAAGTGACGGAATTTCTCGTGTTGCCGTGGCCAAAACAAAAAATGGTATCATAACACGACTTTTGGTCAAATTGTGTCCTCTAACCATTAAGGAAACGAATTGATTGAAATTCTTTCATCTTTTTCCACTTAAATATATTTAGTTTTTGATATTATAAGACTCCTTAGAAGAAAATTTACGAGATCAGTTCGTTTCCGGGTTATACAACGAGACTATTGAACAACGGTTATTTTCTGAAAAGTTTCTGAATTATGCTCGAGCTTATGAAATCGCACGAAACATGGAAGCTGCTGAGAAACAAGTACCCTGCGTCGTAGGACCCTCTGCGGTACATAAAATAAACCAAAGGCCACAGAAAATATTTTCTAGACCAAGCACCAAGGGAAGGAAAGCAGAAAACAATCCGCGAATGTGAGGTTTTGCGGTAGGAAAAATCATCATATAAGTGAGTGGTTTTATGTACAAGAAAGGGTCATCTCAAAAATATGTGTAGGCAATATCAAAAAAATAAAAATCGAAATCATTATTTCATTAAAAATAAAATTGAACAAGAATCCAAATGCGATGATTCTGATTCGGATACATCTGTTGATTTGTATACCATTTTTGCCAATAAAAGTGAAAATAAAAATTGAAAATGTATCATTAGATATGGAAGTTGATACTGGATCAGCGGTTTCTTTGATTTCCGAAAGCTTTTATTTGCAATATTTCAAACATATACCTATTTCGGAGGGAAAAATCAAATTTCTCCTTATATTGGTAATTAGATAACTTTAGGATATATTGTTGTTAAGGTTTCCTTTCGAAAGAATCTCTCTGCCTCTGAATCTCTACACAATTCCGAGGGGAGGCCCACCTGTCATCGGTCGACGTTGCCTGTCATAATATATCTGCTGATAAAGAGGATGTTCAAATAAAAAATCTCATTTCAGAATATCCATCTATTTTTGGCACCAAATTAGGAAAATTAAAAAATTTTAAAGCTATTTTACATTTAAAACCTCAATCCGTTCCAGTATTTTGTAGGGTTAGATCTTTGCCTATAAATTTGAAATTGAAAGTTGAAGAGGAATTGGATAAGTTCGTCGAGGAGGGCATTTTAACTTCGGTGGATTACAGTAAATGAGCAAGTCCGATTGTTCCGGTTGTAAAAAACGGTGGAATCCGCATATGCGGCGACTTCAAGATATCAGTAAATCCAAATTTACACATAAATAAATATCCTAGACGAAGAACTCCAGGAAACTTGTTACTATAAATACAACAAAATGTCTTTTCTGTTACAATCGTTTACCGTATGATATAGCATCTAGTCCAAATATTTTTCAAAAATTAATGGATACAATTTTTGGCAAAATGGAAGGAAAAAGTGTTTTTATGGATGACGTACCTGTCACAGATTCAAATACAGAACAACATGTTACTCGGTTACGGGCTCACAGTAAATTTAGATAAATGCAAATTTTTACAAAAAGAAATAAATTATTTAGGGCATCGCATCGATTCTACTGGACTGCATCCTACCAAAGAAAAAATTAAAGCAATTTCTGAAATGAAAATTCCTTCTAGTAAAACTGAATCAAAATCCTTTCTTGCACTTGTAAATTTTTATGCAAAAT
Source organism: Leptinotarsa decemlineata (assembly GCF_000500325.1). NCBI lineage: Eukaryota > Metazoa > Arthropoda > Insecta > Coleoptera > Chrysomelidae > Leptinotarsa > Leptinotarsa decemlineata. The sequence goes on along the minus strand of NW_019290626.1, from coordinate 3,390 downwards.
TCATTTCAAATTTGAGTACAAAATTACAACCCTTGTACAATTTATTGCAGAATAATATCGTTTGGAAGNTATTAATATTATTATTGTTGGCATGGAGCGACTCCTAAGTGCGCATGCTCAAAACTGGATTGGAATATGTTTATCATCTAAACCTAAACCATATTAATAGAAACTTACTACGATCTCATGCTATAATTCATTTTATTGGTAGGATTTTGTCCATCTGTGTTTTTCAAAAAATGTTAACATATCCTTCAGAATTGTTTTTTTCTTCTCAAACCCATGGAAGATCTGTCAAAAATTGTATATCTACAACATTTTGAGAAATTGAAAATATCAGAAATGTTGATATGTTCATCTAAAACATATGAATATGGAGAAGCGGTGTGATTTCATTTTTTTTTAATTATTGGAAAACGAGAGGGAAACCGCAGGGGTGTACAGGTCTGAAAAATCACAGGAATTACTAAGAAATTACTCGTGAATTGAAAAAATCACTTGGGAATTAGAGGTATTACTCGGAAATTACTAAATGATTATTTGAAATGGGAATTATTACAAAATTATGAGAGTGTAGGCATACGTATTTATGTAGGTTAGGACAAAAGTAACCTAACCTACATATCTATTGATATGTAACAAATATATTAAAAAGCATAAATAATTTTGCTTGATGGAAATCCATAACGTATATTATTTCCACTGGACAGAACCGCAACAATTGCAACACGTGTTTTGCTATACAATAGTTTTCGTACTGATTCTGTTTTATTTCTTGTAATTTTGTTAAAAAAATTCCAAATGGATATCTATTGTTCAATTCAAAAGGCAGAAGTAAGCCATATATAAATTTCAGAAAATTTTGGTAAAGTTGAAGATATCTGAGTTGGGGTAGACTTAGCTGAACTTCATCTTCAATATATAAAAACTCTATTCGATTATCGAGTTCATTTCATGAAATATGAAATTCTTTTTTTTTCATTCACTGAGTTTATGTTGAATGCAATAATTATATTATTTTATTGGAAATATCGAGGAAGCCATATTATTGCGTATTTTATCCTCTCCTTGATGCTCTCCAAAGGCGGTGACTTTGATAATACGATCGAATCCGAGGGTAAGCAGGATGACTCGACAATGGTAATAATAGGGGAGCCCAAGCAGGGATTTCGGAATTTACTAAAGCGCGACAGATTAATATACAGGGGGATACCTTGTACCCGGTTAAGTACCTCCACCAAATATGAGCCCCATATATGAGGCCGCCCGTGAAGGATAAAGGATCAGATTAGAAAAAAAAATTGATCATCAGAAATTCTCGAGCGCGTCAGATTAAGGTAGGGTGAGTTAATTACATGCTAAAAAGTGTATATTTCAGTAATCTGACAATTTCGATTCGTCGATAAAGTTTAATGCGTGCAACTGTGTAATACCTATATTTCCCTCTCCGAGTTTC